>MOOZ01000176.1:170246-181675 GCA_002930495.1 Cecropterus lyciades
AGCACCAATGAAGAATGTTTCAAAATCGGGGTTTTATTTTCTAATGAGAGCTTCCGCTGCATGCGCTGCGTAAACGGTTAAAGTTTCGTAAAAATTATGTATGTCAGAATTGATCCCCCTTAAAAGTTCTAAAAAAAAGTCAGCGACAGCATATGTCTATCTTTAAGGTAAACACACTGTACCCTTTTATATGCTAACCAAATTTCTTCCAAAATAATGCATTATTTGCGAAGTTGTTTTTATAAATAGCTATAGTATTTATTCTTATCCAAATAAGTACATAAATTAGTTTTCTTTGTAGTAACTAATACACGGGTGAAACCGTGGGGCGCAGCTAGTGTTATATATATTTATATGTATTTCATACTGTTTTGGTGAATTCTCGACGCGTACATATTGTACACTGCGTTTTCCTTCAAAGCAAACGACTTTCAACAGCGTTTAACTTTCCAAATTATGAGTGCATGTTTTGGATACGAACCCGGAACTTCGTCACAGCGGTGCATAGGGGATCGATAAGCATTTGTTCAAGGCTTACTAAATTTCCCTGTACCTATAAAATTTATTTGATATAAACATTTGTTGGTATTTTTGTTTAGAATACGAGGGTATTCTTTGATCTGTTCGCACACAAAGAGTCAAAGAGAAGAAGTTTCGTATTTCGTTTTTATTGGGATACAAGTAGCTCCTTCAACTAATATTAAAACGAATTATACTGTAACTAAATGCGATATAGTACAATATGTTTAGAGTGTTATACTCAAATTATATAATAGTAAAGGAATGCCACTAATATGAAACACAAAGTAATCATTTTGGTTTATACATATTCGAAGCTATGGAGTACGCACCGGAAGACAGGATGTTTGACTTTGACAGACGAAAGGAAACATTCGTGAATTTTGATATTCTCAATAATGTACTAATATTTCGAGGAATAAAATTTGTATCCGTTTTTACGAAGCCAAAATATTTAAACGCTGCCTGGGTCTTAGGCGAATAAGTGACTTAGGTAAATATTACAAAAATATCACCTATCTTCGCTCAGAATCAGAAGAGCTTTTGTTAGTAATTCTTGCTTGCAACACAATACAAATGCAAATAATCGGTATAGGTATATCTAGTAGTAGATATATACGTAGCAAGAGGAAATAAGTTATTTGAAAAGAAAATATTATATTATTTCGTGATCATATAATAATTATGACCAGAAAATTCTTCATTAACTGCTTATCATTACGTGAACTACATGCTCAAACAACCCTAAATAGGCTACACATTTTGGCACCATAAAGTGAAACTGCGTGTCTGTCTTTAGTACAAAGTATGGAATAATCGACAATAAATATTTAAAACGTGATTACCTAAGATGTTAATGAATGTACTATTTATGGGCGTTTCTCGTATTGGGAGTAATGCAGCAACAGGATGTATTATCAGACTTTATGGTGCACATCTGCACGGTGAGATCGCTGACCAGGCACCGACAATGCGTAGGTTATGTTGTCGCATTCAATTGAGAGCGATTTAACAAGATTACCGGATTAAATCTGAACACATGTATTTTATCTGCTGTAACCAATGCAATGGATTTAGGTTTGATTTAGAAGCGTATATTTTTATGTAATCTCAACGTTTCCATTTAGATTATATACGCAAATTTTATTTTGACCATTTTGCTTTAAAGTTATAAAATATAGATACATATTCTCGAATAAATATAAGTATATCGAAGTTTTATTAAACAGCATCAAAAACTTATATTTCTTATAATATTTATCTTATCATTAATAGTCACATTTACATTTCAAATTTTAATTCATTTTTAGTATTTGGTTTCATCACATCTATAAAAGTAAATGCATTGAAATGTGAAAATTGAATGTGTCTACTTATTACGGTTATTATCAAAGGGTACACATATCGAAAAGTGCTGAAAATACCAGTTTCCCATATCAAACCCGCTTTTATTTAAATATGTATAAATTTATTTTCAATATTTTGTTAAGCGAATATAATAATACACAGTCTGTAAAAATCCGATGTCTAACTGTAACAGCTTTAGGAATACAGTTGTGTGAGAGTCAGATAGTCAGCGGAGACTTAGTAATAGGATCTCGTTTTTGCCCTTTAGAGACGGAAAGCTAAAATACATGTGTAACACCCGCGCGCTATTAGCCGAAGCCTTCGTTCCTCTTGGTTCTCAGATCAGAGTCTTATCGCCCACGATGTTTGTCGACACTGTTGATTTACGAGAGGTGAATATTATCAAAGTACCGATCTACAAGTGTGTATGCGATACGTATATTATTCGAATAACATAAGTATTGCACGGCCACATGGCCGCGATACGTACTACATATTTATAGAATCAAGCTTTTATCAACCATTTAATACTTTTCCGTTGTTAACTTTCTATTAGATTAATAACAACAATTCCAATTTTAATTTTTTATTCGGGAAGCTTAACATAATCACGTAATGTAAATCCAAATTAACATTACGTTTTTTTTAAAGAGCGTGTTCGTCACTGTAATAACAGAAATATCAACATTCCAATTAATTTCTATTCATAATATTAGTTTAAAAGATTCCGAATATCGCACAAAACTAATTTGAATGAATATTAAGCACTAAACCATTTATATATTGTAGTGCGCCTACGCAAATCAATATCGTAAATCAACTTTTACGAGCCATATTATCCATGTCCGTCACTGTCCAAATTATACTTACTCATAGACAATCTGTTTGTCAAAATATACTTAGTAAATATATATTTATGTTGACCTTAACTCGGAAATCTTACCTAAACTTTTGGTCCAGAATCTAAAGTTACAGTTAATTTGTTCAAAAAATGTAAAATGTATTTAATAAACCTGTGAACTAAGTGATCACCTTGTATAATTAAGAGGTATAATTCGACGAGCTTAAACAAAAAAAATGCTTGTACTCGTAAACTACAAGTAACGCAAGTTTTGCATGACTACGTTCTAATACAAGGATGTGAGCGGCATACATTAGTGAGACGGTCCCAGGATTGTATCCCCGCTAGAGATAATGATTGCGCGTGCGCACAGAAACCTCTAACGGGATCCTGCGGGTTAACAACCCTGTTCGAGACGATTGTTTGCGGTTGCCAAGATATGCCAGGAGCAGGTTTTTCTAACACTGCTTTCCAAAAGTGCATAAGTGGTAAAGTTCGCATCATTCTTTCATGAAGTACATCATGGCATGAAAATATAAAGGGATATTTTTGAAAATTTAAATGTACAGTATTTACTTTCATTTGTAAATAAAAGTACGATATTATGATATCAATATCAGAAGCAATATAATATCTATATATTACTTTTATAAGTTTCTATAAATAGGTAATATAGACAAACGTTACTCATAATTATTTAAAAAAAGAACGTTCAACAGAAATGTTTGACTTGAAATGTGAAACAGAATTATATCAATATATTGCTGTCGTTTCAAAATATAAAATGTAATCAATATCTTGCCTTTCTTTGTAAATTGCTAGACTTTGCTTTTATTGCTTACTATGCTACCTACAACCTAATATTTACATCTTGCGAAATCAACTACTGGTACTTTATATTCTCGATAAATCATACTCAGCATATAATTATAACCGTGGACATACATAACCCCCTCGTGTTAAGGAATGTGGACCTTCCTCGGTGAAGGCGAATAAATAGCTACGCCAGATTCCCTATCACCAGCTACTACGGATTCAAGAGCTCAATCATTGCTTCCCCAATTAGTCTCAATGGGACCGAATAAGCGATTATGTACTATTTATTGGCCTTATACTTCTAATCAATGAGTACATTAATAGATAACTTTATATATATCCAATTCTAAATATATCAAGATTTTTTGAATGCATGTCAACATTTTTCAATTTAGAAACGTATTACAAGTTATATGATATTCTGGTATTGTAAATGGAGAGATTTCTTATAATATATAAAGTATTCTTTTTTAACTTGTACTTAATTAAAAATTAGCTACTAAATAACTACATATTAGTTTTATAAATTAAAAATACTCAACTGGGACCTAAAATTCACTACTGAAATGTCGTTGGACTTACGAAATTGTTCAATTGAATTCCAAAATCATTATGCCGTATTTAGTTTCGATTTAAAATAGATATTATCAACGTAATTTAAACTATGAGAGACGATTAACATTGCTTTGAAGTTGCAATATGCTATGTGTTTATCATTGAAATTTATAAGGCTTCGTTGAGATTTAATACGATGTGTTTCTATTTGTGGAATATTTCATAATAATTCCACTCTCAAGCCATTTATTATGTGAATGCCTTTGGCAACTTTTCTCGGAACCGTTTTTGTACTACTGACTTTAATTTAGATTCACACTTTTTACATCTAGTATTTGCTAAACGCATTAAAATATAATTTTATTGTGGCAAAAATAAAACTAATTCTTCTTAGGCTTACAAAAAGGAGGCTACTACTACTACGAGGAGGATATCCCGTAAATAAATACATATAGGCCAAGAAGTTAACTAGCAAAATATGGATAAAACAACGTTTAGATCTTTATTATTTTAATCGCCATTAGATACCACATTCACTCACACACCATCAGAGAACATAATGAATTACAGAAACGACTCTACTTAAAGTGCCACTAGCAAACGTGAAGTGGTTAATATGACAATAATAGATATTACATTTAGAGAGTATTGGCTACATCAGAGGCATTAATACAACCCCGGGAAAGCTTTTAATTCTATTTGTGATTTATAAGATACAAGCTGAGCCCTGCGTTTATACCCGCGTTTAAAAAATGTAACTTAACAAAGTTACATATTATAGCCGAAATTTTCGATCTTATACAGTTTTAACATTATACCATTGTTTCAGCGAAGAGTGACAGCAAATGACATTAGCGGCAGTGACGGTGGTGCGCGGCGGTGCGTGCGCGTAGAGAGCGCTCAGTTATTAACGTTTTAATTTTTTGTGCGGAATCCTTACTTCATTTTCTAAAATGGAAGTAGCTTAAGTTACGCCTCATGACATCAGCTATCTAACAGTGAAAGTCCCGTCAAAATCGGTATAGCGATTTAAGAAATTACCCGGAACAAACAGACAGACAGACAAAAATGTTATGTTTGGTTATCAGTATGTATATACTTCCAAATGCAATTGATAAAAAGCTGTTATTTTTATATTAAAAACAGACACTTCAATTTTATTTATATGTATAGAGTATAGATGTCAAAGCTGACATTTAACCATCAGAGGAAATGCTATTTCAATTTCAACGAAATATTAATACTGAAACTCATAACATAATTGAGAATGACAATTAATCGCTTTACAAACATTTTCCATTGAAAATAAATGATATATGTAAATCTATGTCTTTTAGGCAGATTCGTTTTGATGATTAGTTAATGGACGCAACTGTTCTAATGCACTCAATAGAACGAATTGTTGGCTCAATACCCTCAATATGCAAACGGCAATTTCACAGAAATTTTCCAAAGTTTAATAAATTGAAACAAAAAGTTTTGCTCTTCAGTACCAACGGAATTTTAAAAGCGTGCACGTTACTTTGATTATAATATGATCGTAGCAAATATACCTAAATAATCATAGTTGTTAAATTAATTTATTAGATATTGTCAGCCTCGGTCCTCTTACCAGATCTAACTAGTGATAGGCGTATCTGAGTAATTATGTTAAGTTAACCAATACATTAGAAAATCTAGCTGAAGACCTACTGACCGGAAGAACATACCCTTTTGTTTACCGTACATGTAGATATTGATTGGTTAGCCTATGTATGGAATGCTTTAATATGATGGATACTATGTTAATTAACTCGTTTCAGATATGACTGTAAATTACAGTTGTAACATTACATTTTTACATTATCGTTACTAAACTTTTTAGCCTCGGTATAGACTAAATCGGCCGCAATACTAGTCTAAACTTATAATATCAAAACGCGTTCCCTTATTTAAATTTTGACTAAATATTTTCCAAGTCGTCTCAAAAATTTGATAGTTAAACGCATTTTAAAATCTAGTTCTTCCGAGTTGCAGCGTATTTCCATATGTTACTGCTGCCCTATTTAGAGAGGCAAATACTGCAAATTTATAATACCTACAAATGTTATTCCATAATAAAATAATGGTAAATAAAGTTAAAACATCCTTTACTTCCTCTCACTATCAACACATCATAAAATCTATATCCAGACCATTTAATAAAAAATATGTCAAAATACATTACATTACAAGCTGCAAGCAAGAAAGTACTTATAGTTTATCATTTATTTAACGTCAAATAATCGCTGTAACATTCCAATTACATTCTGTCTTGAACCGCGTCCCACATGACCGGGAGTCGTGATTGACTGAAAGATTTAAAGTATAAGATTTTATTGCAGAAATGCAACGAAAATAGCTAACTTATTATTACTGTTTAGGTACTGATCAAATCGATTGCTAAAATAGCGTGGAGGGTTCAGAATAAGTATTAACAGAATTTTCCATAATTTGTATATATGCTTCTCTGTGTTTTAGTAGTGGTCATGTGTATTAACATGACCACAAAAGTAACAAATGTAATTGAAGAAATTGAAAATATGTTCATAGTCTGTATCACGAGGTAATATTTAATCTATATATTTTATAAGTATCCGACATCTACATTAATGGCTTTTTCAATTTTTACTTAGAAGCAAGTTTTTAAACATTATTTTACGTGATCTGTGGTGTTAACTAAATTCCAAAAATTTTAGCAGGTATAAAATTTCGGATAAATGTATGTCAATTGTCATGTTATATTTTATAAAACGTGGGCGACACCGTCAGTTACATGTGTGTGTCTTAATTGAAGTTTATACATCAAAGAACACTGATTAATCAAGTTTCGACAGTCATTTAACCAACAATATCTGAATTATATTTTTTCGATTAATGTCTGATAATAACTATATTTCGTACAATAAGTTTCGGAAGAGAATAGAGCACCAAATACGTTTTTAGATGGGAGACGAACTCGACCAATGAGGATAGGAGTCGACTAAACATTCGTTATCATCCCAGAGGACTAAACTCGAACGCCTCACATAGGACGCAACCAAGCGATCCGCTAATGCCGAAAAAATAGAGGTAGGTAGTGCCGCCACAATCAAACCACAGCAGCCTTTTAAGCTCGTAATTAATTGTTGCAACAATTATACAATTAATGTAACTACTTTTAGACTTTACATATTTTGAATAGCGCTATGTATCGATATAGTCGCCGTATGATTTATTTTAAGTTTAATTAAACTTGCAAGTAGGAATTCAGGTAGATTTAAAAATACGCGATTTTAATATATCTTTTAAATATCTATTTAACGTTTGTATAATTTGGAAATATATAAATTCAATCATTTATTTCTATTGCTCTGTTCGTTTTAGTTTTTCTATACCATAAGTTCCGTCTAAACATCAGTGCACCTGTCATTATTTTAACGCAATGTTGTACATTAAATGTTCAACAGTTATATATATGAATTATCATTAGTATGAGTAGAATCACATAGATTGCTTTATAAAGAGCTTTTTGCAATATAGGATATACATGTTTAGTTTGTCTATAAAATACCCGTAAAGGGCTCTTACAAAACTTTAGAAAGTTCCAATCGTATCTGAACGGGCGCATCAAATAGCTTATTTCGCGCGTGAGATATCCACTAAGCAGTAGGAGTCAAGTTAAAGTATAGTACCCATAAAAAACCATGTAACCCATAACCTTTTACCAAATATAAGAATTTAATAATCAAATGGTTATGTAATAACGACATGTCATAAATTAATAGGTCAATACTTACCTGATCTGCCTAAATTTACCGCGATTCTTTATGAACAATTTCAATGAAATAAGCTTTTAATTTAATTTAGTTTAGTTGAATTTAATTTTAATTCCGACCAAAAACATAAAAATGGTTTTGAATACCTTATGCACATATCATGTATAAAATTGAGTACAGTGTTAAATCATCAACTAGTTAAATAGATTACCTAGTCAGAGAGAGAGAAAATATTTGTCGCATGACTATCAATTTCGATCTAACTATTGTTTGCATTGATAACGACATTACGTACGCGAAACATCTGACAAAACGTTACGAATTATAAAAAATAATAAAATTGACGAGACTCACGTCCATTCGACACAATAGAAATAATTGGGATAAACCTACATTTTCTGTCTATTGCGAATATAAAAAGGTAGAGTTATTTAAAAATATATAGACGCGAATGCAAATTAAAATATTGCAGAAACTATTCTTACATCAGCTACTAAAAACGAAAATACTTTCCACATACTAATACCGATTATAATTGTCTATAAACTTTTATAAAGATTAATCAACCCAACTCAGAATCAGTCACTAATATGGTCAATTATAAGTTTTAAACTACCGATCTAAGTAACATACAGCCCAAAAAAGTTTACGCTGGCTTTTCCGGGTTTCTAGACGTCTATAGCACGGATAGTTTTTGCAGAGCCGGTAAACCGTGTGCCTAGTGTCGTATTCCCGCCTTGGAAGACTGTCACAAAACTTACGGATGGTGAGTGATACCGCGCGTATTGGGAGCGTGCGTTCGGTCGCTCGTACGATGTACGACTGACGGTCGCGGGATGCCTAGGCTCGACTCGAAGGCACTTTTAAAATGGTGGTGCATTGCTGCTGATCCTACTTCGACAGTTATGCACATATGTATCTGGAGGCGCCCGTCACCAATTGGAACATCAAATTTAAATTTTACGTCCTACCCCTTCGAATTAGTGATGCCCTCAAACCAATGTTAAATTAAGCTTTGAACATTTACTGTAACATGAGAAATTTGTTACAGAAAATAATCTGCGATAGTACAGGCACGCAATAAAACATAGTGCACAAAATAAAGCCAGTTAGGTCGAAAAACGATGTTGATAAGAGGGCAAACGACTAACGTTCTATTTACGGTGCTGCCGTGCTGTTTTACATGAAAAAATCTGTTTGTATAAAATCTTTATGCAGATAACTTAATTTCGTGCTATTTCAGTTGTTGCAGTTAGTACTGGGTATCCTTCGTACTAATAAATTAGTGCAATATGAGCGATGAGTTATAACACAAATAATATATAAACAAATACGATATAACTATCTATAGATATAAATGTTAATCAATTTTAAAATTTAAAAAATGTTAGTATATTTTCATACACGGGAATCAAACACGACACGACTAGAGTCAACATTGTGATTTTCATAAATGTCATTTTACTACTAAGTAGAATAATTGGAAGGTATATTTTTAATCGCTTGCCTAACTTTAAATCTAAATATTTTACGTGATTTCCTAGATTTATAACAGTGGCGGACTGCTGCGTTCAGAATTGAAATGTTTGATGGTTAAGACATTTTTTTCGAGAGGTTCTAACCTATGAATAACAATGAAGCGATTTCTCCTCTAGAATAGAAACGCACTTAGGTACGTACAATTTCACGTATCATTACCGATCTATATCTACAGACCTTATAGACCAGAAACCTTGGTTGCAGAAAATACTATATCAGAAACAAAGAAAAGCAATGTCTACTTACTTATTACGTGCGCTAAGCATTTACTATTTTAACTCCATAAAATGTTTTTACTACACACAAAAAATAAGGTTACATAGAATATCGACTTAACAGTATGTATCTTGTAAAATTGCCACTCATCGTTATAATGAAGCTTTCGTTGCAATTTTTTGGTGGTTTGAATTATACTTAGGTTTAAAAACGGTTACATACAGTTTTAAATCAACACATTTGCTTTCAAACACTTCAAGAGCGGCATTTAAATGCTAAACAGTTGCAGTGTATGAATGGCCTTAAGGCCATATTCCACAGAGAACCGCGCCGTAAGTTTGTGTTCAAAAATTCTTTAAAGAAAAGCTCTTAAGGCCTTGAGTTTCATCCATTTCAGTAGTTTCACTTTTTACCGGGTAGAAAAATATAGCAAAGTAATTTCTTAAAATAATTAATTTCCTTTGAATAAATAATTCTATATCATAATCATTAAATCAAACATGCTGTTATGTCACAAAAACATATCATACATTCTTCATATTATAAACGCATATAATTTTCCTATTGCTTATCACAACAGAATTTGTTATCTATTGCAGAAAAATAGCAACAACATAAAAAAAAAACTTATTTATCTATCTTATATGATACATGGTGAAAATATACATATTACATATTGAATATGAGACATATTTTTTTCAAGTAACAAAATTGATTTTGACGAGACTGTTACTAAAATATAGTCTTCAACGATTAACTTAATACTTAAAAATAGAAGACGTCAAGTGAGCACGTGGATGAAACCGCGCAAGAGACCTCGTTCCTAATAAACTTTCAGAGTTAACTTAATAGTGTGTTTTATGGACAAAAATGTACGGGACCGAAGTTATTTGAGCTTACTTTTATTAACTGCAAAGGTTTTAAAGAAGCAAAAAGCTGGAAATAAATGGAACAACACAGTGTTGAAGTAAAGTTGGCGAGTTAAAAGATCTTTATAGAGACTACGTACTTTTAGTGACATAAAACCCTACCGTTTCTCGGTTAGCCACAGGACATGGCTATTGGGAATGGATTCAAAAATTTATAACAGAAATATGCTTAGATAAAATAACAAGTAACATTGTTCAAAATATTAAAACAAATCGCCTACTGCTTATAAACTATTGTTTACCTTCAGTTTCAATTCATTGTTTGTACGCAGATGGTCTTTTTTATAATAATTTATTTAATTTAAAGATTTTTATGACTTTTTCGTCTAAATATAATAAAATTTTATATATTTTTGAATATTAAAAATGTATATATTTTTAATATCGTCAATTAAAATAATATATAGCTTATGTCGCTTTGCAAACTGAGACGATTCTAATGACATGTTATATGTCACAGTTCGTCAAGCCGTTTGGACTGTAACTCGTGCCACACAAATTGACATACAGTGAGTGCAGAAAGTATTCGTATTCTAGCACTTTTGCCAACGAAAACTATTTTTATTGTGAACTAGCTGAGCCCGCGGTTTCACCCGCGTTAAAAAGAAATTTAACGTGACATACATTAACCGAAATTCTATACCTTTAATAATTCTATTTTATTCTTTTTAAATGCATGTTTCCCGCACCCGTGCATTTTTCCGACATAAAAAGTAGCCTATGTCATTTTCTGATCCTTAAGCGACTACCACTGTGGTAGTCGCGCAAAATATCTTTCCGAGTCGTGCTATAAACAGAAACATAATTATCCCAAGGAAACCTTATATTATTTTCATTTTAATAAGTAACCTATATGTTATACCAGACTATAATCTGTGTCTCTGTTAAACT
>MOOZ01000176.1:184204-195989 GCA_002930495.1 Cecropterus lyciades
GACCAGAACACAGCAGCGCTACACTGCTGTTATTAGGCAGAAATAGGTGTGGCGGTGGTGCTTCCGGAGTCGAACCACAACGAGTTCTACCACCTTCTAAATGAATCGGTTCTAATATGAATCGGTTTATAAATAAAAAAGTCATGTCAATTTAAAAATAAACGATGAATTTGTTTTTGTTCAATAAAATTGGTAATATGTTTAGTTGAATTGGTTGAAACTAAATATTAATATATTTAGTTTCAACCAAGTCTGTAATATTACGTCGGTAAAAAGATTATAAATTGACATTCTCGAAAAATAAAAATTCCCAATATGATTAATCGTATTAAATAGGGTTCAGTTTAGGTTGGACGCTTTCGGACACGGCCACGCGTGTATAGGTATAATAGGTATAACGCGAGCCGAATTCTGTGAGTATTTTTTTAAAATGAATATTTTGTTAGGTTAATATGTAGGTTTTTTTTTATAAAATTGAAGTAGCAAACGAACACGCAATCTACCTGATGGTAAGTGACCACTGCCGCCTTTGGACATCAAGTAAGCAGCTTCTTATAGTACAGGGAATATATCTGAAGTCAGTCGCAGGTGCGTTGCTACTCCAGAGGCCTAATGGTCGCCTCATATAAAAGCGAACCGGCAATCACATCTTCCACCGAAATGCAAAATCCATAGAAATAGGTGTAGTGTTGGTACCTCCCCGGTCGAACTATACTGGTCCTACCACCTGGTAAAGGTGATTTAAAAAGTTTAATATATTTTGTTGGGTTAGTCGGTAATTTAAAAATTAAAATTTATAATACATTTTTATCCTCACATATCCCTACTATATATAATAATATTATAAATGGGACAGTAACTTTCACGCCTAAACCACCCAACCGATTTTGATGAAATTTGGTACAGAGATAGAGTTGACCTTGGGAAAGGACATAGGCTACTTTTTATCGCGAGGGGTTGAAGGGGTTAAAATAGGGAATGGAAGTTTGTATGGAAGTTCGTCGTTGTTAAAGATAAAACCATGAAACTTAATCCGATTCTTATGAAACTTTTGTATCTGAAATAACATGATATGATAAAAAAATTGACCTTCTACTCCTCGATCCTGATGATGTACGGCATTATGCTAGCCTAAACTATTGAAGTTACCCATTTGATGCTAACGGATATATAATAAGATTACTGAGCATGAAACATACGATGAAAAATTTGACCTTCAATACCTAAAGCCTGATTATGCAGGGGTACTGCAAGCCTAAACTATAAATGTTGGTGCTTACGGATATATAATAATATTATTAAGCAGAGACACATGATGAAAAATTTGACCTTCAACTTCTCAACCCAGATGACGCAGGGTACTGCAAGCCTAAGAGATAAGAGTTAGCTATTTACTTACGGATATATGATTTAATTGATAAGCAGAGTCTACGATGAAAAAATTTGCCTTCAAATCCTCAAACCTGATAATGCAAGGGTACTGTAGGCCTAAACCATAAATGTTGGCCATTTGGTGCAGGTGCAGAGACATGAGACGTCAAACTCGATCTTCAACTCTTCAACCCTGATAATGCAGGGGTACTTCGAACCTAGACCATAGAAGTTGGTCATTTGGTGCTTACGTGTATGCAGTAAGATTACAAAGAAGTGGTATGAGATGAACATTTTTACCCACAACTTATCAAACTTGATGATGCATTGATACCCAATTTAAGGCATTGGGCCTACCCAAATACCTAACTCCTAAGTTAGTGCATGGCTCTTACGTATCTATACATATAATAAATCTGTAGTATATAATCAGTTTATTGAGTAGATACATACGATTTAAATTTGTCCTTCAATTCTTTATCCTTCAAGCTTGCTGAAACCGTATGAGTTTCATATGTTATTCGTATGTATTTCGTATGTTATCATATGTTATAATTTGCTTACATACTTTTAATATAGATTATAACGAGGCATATGATGAAAAATTTTATTTATTTCCTTAACCCTAATGATGCAGAAATACTGATGAATTAGTATTAAGTTAAGCGACTTCGTGACTATGTATTATGTCCTGTGTATCTACTAAACCAAAACATATTTAAATAATTTGTTGCTCTTTTGTAGCATGGAAGTCGGTCTAATTTTTTTTTTAATTTTTTTTCTTCCCAATGCAAGACCTCGACATTTATTACGTAGTGGTAGCTTCAGAGTTTCAGTAAAAATGTGTCCTATCCAGAGACTGAATATTTAAATGAAGTAAAATACGTATTGGAGGTAATTAATATAAGTATTATTTAAGTACCAAAGAGACGGGGGAAGGGAGGTAGTAATTTTATTTATTTTAACTAAAGATGGTTGCTTATTTCGTATTGAATGTTTAAAGGTCAGTTTCTACCAATGTTCTTTAAATAAATGTTATTTTGTTAAAATTGTTGAACATATAATAAAATTCGGGTATATTCATTTCATGTTACATTTTTATTTAATGTGGCTGAAACCGCGGGCACATCTAGTATCTATAATATTTAGAATAGATTATTATAGTTTTCAGAGTTTCATGGTTTGTCCAGTATTTTTTTAAAATTATGTAAATTACAATACTCGAAATGACGATACGTGTCGACATATTCATAAGTAAAATCTACTTCAAAAATGATAGGTAGTATTATATTTTGTCAATTACTGCCTTATTTTTCAAACACTTATATTTCTGAATTATAAATTTCAAGCAATGTACACTTCCATTTTAGTATATTAAGAAGTGACACTTCTCTTAAACGCACTTGGCTTCACTTCTAATGTCACATAAGTACCACCTTAGCATGTTCCCAGTAAACGGATTGGCAATGTCAGTTGTTGGGTAAGTTCGATTATAACTACGTTACTGCGAAATCTGGCTTCATAGGGTTTCTATTATTGTCCTATATCCGAAAAAATCTATGTCGTTCTTTATAATCGATTTTTGATATTTAACTGCCCTTTTAATATATTATTAGGATTAATTAAACAATTTATAGATTATTAAGTTTCCAACGACCTTTGGTTGTATACTTTGCAAAAAAGTAAATATAAGTTCGTTGACTAGATAAAGTTACTCAGGCAATCACTTGGAGATCTTTCACGTGGTATAGAAACGAAAACCTTTCCAAAACGAGTATTACTTTAAACAGTAATTTAAACGATCACTGAAACCTTTCCTAAGTTGCAATGCCAACAGTACATCACAGTTGACCAGTTACGTTAACACATTACTGCAATTCCAGTAAACGGATTGGCAATGAACTTACAAGAGAAGTTCAACCCAGACCGCGAGAAATCAGACTTGCTAAGGTTTCGGTGTACATTAAATCAGGAATATTAACATACTACTACTACTTCTACTGATTGGCATTGGATGTAACCTTTTGAAATCCCATTTCTAGGTATCATTGTTGTTTTCCCAAAAGTCCACTAATACAAGTAATTAAGACTTATGATACATATCCCATGTGTGTAGTTGTTAATATTTTAATACTTGTTACAGATTATAATTAAATAATATTTCCTTTTTTTCTGTATACAATTTTTCTAATAATACAAGTCTTCTAGTATAATTCTTACCGTATTAAACAAACGATGTTTAATTTCAAACAATCGCAGGAAGCCAGCATCTCGGGTCCATTAAAATGTAAAAAGGGAAATATTGCGTAACACGATAATAAATTTCATCGCTTCACTTTTCCACGTGAAATATACGCGTCTAAGTAACAAAAAGTGTACGCTATCCGGGCAAAGCAACCTCAAGGATCTCTTTGAGTAACATTAATCGGGTTTCATAGAGTTCACGCGTCCACCCCTCCAACTTCGGAATGTCGTAAGTCACTCCCTTGTACTTATAAATCCCTTATTATATCTCCCATAAGAACTATTATCTGTAAGCCAATGTAACTCAGTGCAGTAAAAGTATTAAGACTGTACGAACTTGAAGCGCATCGCGTGTCACCCTCTAAAACACCTTCTTACTTTTAAAGTAGAAGATTAAAATCGGGATTAAGAAAGAACTGTTCGCTTTTTGTACAAAAAAACTGGCGCACGGAATTTGATATGAAAAATGTACGATTGGCATATATATAACATACTATCTTTATTATTGGTTTAATCTCTTTCCATTGTATCTATTGCAGCTGGAGGGTTGTTTTGATTTTCTAGGTCATGTTGTCCTTTAATGTGTGTTTACTCGTAACCAGGTATCATTTAAAAAGTGATAGACAAATACATTGTGTACAAACATATTGACGAACGTTCATACAATAGTGAAGTCTTGGGAACTCTATCAACAATAAAGGAAGCCTATCAACAAGCAATTGGGTAACGTGGTGGACTATAGCCCAAACCCTTCTTCAAAAAAAAAGACTAATGAGGATTATTAAGTCAAACATTCAGGAAGGCTGTGCAATAGGTAAAATGTAGAATAACGAATTATCCACGTTAACTCCACACAAAGTAATATAATGCTAAGTAGAAACAACCGATGACAAACTGAGCAATGCGACACAATACCCCTAAATCACAAATAATTACGGAGTCAATGAACAATCAAGCTGCATTAAAATCGTGGCACTCGATTATGTCCGCATACCAATAAATAGTTATTACAGGACAGTAAGGGTATCCACACTTATCGGCGGGGAATCGGTTCGACCTGAGAGATCAATGTCACTTCTTCTTCCTGTCAATTTAGTGATGTAATATGAACTACATAATAACTACACACAAATAACTATTAGAAATGACTCTATCATACGTAGGATTATTTCGATTGGTTGATTAGAAAGATATGGAAATAAGGATTGGCGTTTAATTTTGTTATGTTGTGTCGTGACATTTTGTTTTATCATATTTAGTAATTACATAGCTACGATAGTTTTAATTTAAGAACATTCATACGGGCAACTTCTGTCCTAAGTATGTAGAAAAAGACGAAGTTATCGTTGTTTTCGTCCGATCCATGGACGATAAATGTGGAGCAACGGTGAATTGCGAGTACGTAATGTGTATATTTTCTGTTTTACATATGTAACATTATATTTTAAATACGTAAATGTAATGCGGTATTAATAGTGCACCTTTTTACAAGAATAAGACTCAAGCTATTTACTTAAATTGAGTAATGATTTAATTCAACGTATTCAGAAGTTTGTTACTATATTCATCAATTCATGTTTGATTCAATTAAAAGTAGTATAAATATTGAAAATATACACACATTCATCCACTTTTGTAAAATTTACTTTTCCTTTCGTAAAATGAATTTGTGCTAAAAATCTTTAAAACATTATAGTAATACTCGTTTCCCGACTAAGATCCCAAAAGAATAACATTGTTTATTCCTTCCGTCCTTCCGTTTCCACCCGCCAGTTACTGTCAGTATTTCCGAATACCGTCAACTATGTATGAGCACCTGTCAAACATTTTATTTGATCTTCAAATGTTTAATACCCTTTTATATTTCTCTCCTTCATTCGCCTTAACAGAATTGAAGCGCTGCCAGGCATCATGCGGGGCTTTGCTCCATTGACAACGAACGACGAAGCACCCGCGTTAAGCCCGGAACTTCATATATGTTGCAAATTGGAGTTACAAATATCCATGATATTACATTAATCAGTTTTTCCATGTACGTTTTCGTTTTTTTTTATTATGGCAGAAGTAGTAAATGAGTATGCCTTTGCTACTTTGCTTTTCCTTTCATAAAAAAAAATAGACAAAAGTAAAAATTTACCAATGATGTCAATTGTTACCCATTATTATAGAGGAAGAACATTTGATATCTATGTGCTTGAATTAAATACTAGTATGTAGATTTAATATACAAAATCTATTACTTATCGCATATCGCTTATACGTTCCTAGTGACACAAACCAGTATGTCAGAAGCACCAAACAGTCGTTTGGTTGATTAAAGTCAAAATCATCGATGTGTATTCAAAACTAATCGCTACTCTGAATAATAATAAGGACCAAAACGTAACTTAGTTACAAACAACTAAACATTATCGATCATTTGGTTCGAGGGTTGAACAGGTCAACAAATCATTAGAATATATTGTATTTATACGATACCGTGGTAATAATAAGAGTATCATCGAGTAGCCATATCTAATGATGACATTTTATTGATCCTGCGTTGCAATTCTGCATTGTTATTATCTTAAGTGGAATATATTGTGTCAGAAGAACTACGTTAAGTTGGTAGTGTGATACAGAAAGGAATTATAAGAATTTGTTGCAATGGCATCAACTTTATGATTTTACACACCTCGGGCGCGAAAGCTGAGTTATCGACTCTAGCGGTCGATGATTTTTTCCAGTTATTCTGTCCATTAATTTTCTAAACTACTTAAATGGAAAAACGACATTAAAGTCAATAAGACATTCTTAAAGTACTTTTCCGTAGAGAATATTAATATAAAATTAATATTCAACTTATGTAGTTCTTCCATGTCAGATTTTAAATCAATTTCTGGCATTCATTTATTAGTTTGCTCTCGATTCATTTGCACTAAGGAAATACGATTGGGGATAAGTCCTTATACATGTTTGGAAACAGTTCTTTGGTCCTGTCCAGCATTTGACGTGGGTCTAACGCATCATTTTCCAATTAGTTCTCTTCTGTTTAATTGGATGTAAGTAGATCCATAATAATAAGAACATAACATAGCCACCCGGACCCAGCTTAACCTGCGAAACTTGACTATGTATAGCATCTGTGATGTAAGGTACACCATGCCTTTGTTACAACTACAGGCCTAAACGTCAAATGACAAGCAATTTTTGTAACTTACTGCCATTTTAAAATTAGATTTAGGGAGGGTAAATTATCTGATGTTTGATCAGTAAGCTGTATATAAGTTCTATATAGGTTCTAAAAGTGTTTATGTATGTTATGTAGTACAGTAATGTAAGAACCATACTGTGGTTTGCTATCAATGGTAGGCACTGTTCAATATTATTAAGCAAGTTTGTGGAGTCCCTTATTTTTTTTTACTTTTTTGGATCTTAACGGGTCAAAATTTTTAATTAATTTAAGTAGATCCGGGTAGATAATTTAAGTAGATTTAACTAGAATAGGACTACAGTAACCCCTGTCTGTCGTAAAAGTCGTGTAGGCGGCAAGAGTGTAGCATGTGGGCGTAAATGCTCAAAGGCGAAGAGCCCTAATGAACCATCGCGCTTGGAGGAAGGAGGAGGAGGTTTCAGTGCGGTAGAAATCCCACATAAGTCGGCGTCGCACCCACGGCGTCGGAAACCTTTGAAGATTTCTCTCTCAATCAAGGTAATCAAGGTTTTAGACTCGATATCAATTCCATTCATTACGTTTAAGAATATCATTTTTTTGCAATTCACCGACCCACGTATAGAGATAGATGGGAAAATTTGTTTTTCTTAGAAATGGTCGTATTCCAATGAGGTTTACGATTAGTTAGAACAAGAGTGTTACGAGTATATGACTCATGACCTGGCTCTGATTTACACGCGTTTCTGGAATTACATCTGTTAAAATCTTGAATAGGACAGGAGGCTTGTTCCACGTTCCCTCATAGATATTAAATATATATAATTCCTTTAAAATACTACTAATGGAAGACGTAATTCTGTGCGTAGGTGTTCATTTGTCATATAATATCAAAGTGATTTATTGAAATGAAAACACATAAATATCTCCTAATTTATAATTTAAATGGTACTTTTTAGATTTATTTTACCAATCTACTTTAAGATGTTTCACGTAATTGATTAAGATAAGTATTGTGTGACGGAAAAATGTTACTTAAACTTAACAATAAAATTAACTTTTATTAACGTTTTACATAATTTGCTTCGACGAAGTTATATTTTAGACCGCTTTAGCTGAAATACTTTAGACAGAAACAAAGATAATTACTAAATTCGTAACCAACACCCATACTACGACAATAATTGTGATTGTTTGCACTAAGTCGCCGTTCCACACACGATCGCGGGCCACTACACGAAAACTGAAACGTGACGTCACCCGAGATAATACTGCACATTCCTCGACGCTCAAACAAACCATGCTCCAATTTAAAAGATTATTAATATGACGCCCGCCGATATTTACGAGCGTGCATTGTGGACGCGGTGATTCATTCTCGCACTGAATTATGTTAAACAATTTGACCAAGTTCAAATTGTGCACATACTAGTTACTACTAATAAAAACGTTTTTTACCTCATAGCCTCTTACTAGACTTTCTTTTGTGGTTGCAGTGGACACATACAAAGACGGATACGTAAACAAGAACGTAAACGCAAAATCGAAATCTAAATTACTCATTCAGACATGATTAACCGGGGATCGAACCAAGAGACAACTCCGTGTCAGGCCGCAATGGCGACGGCACCGCTACGGGGTCGTCATTCCAGGCTGATACAAAATTTATATAATAGATTGAAACTTCGGATACTTCTAAGCCAAATTATTAGAGGTAACAATTTACCGCATTAAGTACACAAGAGAAATACAAGACACACAATTAACGACTTCAAAGTATATTTTCTAAACTAACTTAATCTAGTAAATGAGCTCAAATTACTCCTTGGGCTTATAACAAGACACAATACAGTCACGAAAAGGATGTCCCGTATATAATACGGGATAATATCAGCGCATTTTGACAGGCAGTTTAAACAAAAACTGAAATATTAAGACGGAAGCTCGTCATAAAATATTTGAAATGGAAGCGGCGCACGCAACGTTCCAGGCATTCGCCGCTGACATTCGACCGATCTAAAAACGGGTACCCTCAATTCTCTACCATATATAAAAACAATAGATGCATACAGTTAAAACTTAAGTTATATCAACTAAACAGCGACGGCAAAATTATTTAAACTCACCCTTGCATTCGAGGGTCCGAGTTTCTTAAAAAAATTATTTAGGTAATAGAAATTGATTATCATTGCTTTACAGCGAAGGAAAACATCGCGAGGAAACCTACACACCTGAAAGAATGATTGATTAAAAAAAGGAAAGTTCTCAAAAGTGCGTGAAGTGTACTAATTCGCACTTGGCCTAAATGGTGGACTATAGTCTAAAACTCTAGCATACCCGTGTCCAGTTGTGGGGCAATAATGGGTTGACGTCAAAGTGGTACCCTAGTGCTTTGTTTAGTCTTTCACGGTAGAACACCATACATGACTCTCATCATTTTCAGAGTAATGTGTACTAAAAATAACAATAATGTGTTCTACGACAATAGAAAATTATTTTTTGTAAATAGTTATCAAAGATGAGTGAAGTTTAGCGTTTAGTCGGCGCGGTGGAGCATGGTGGAGCATGGAGCTTGTCTACACTACACTACAAGCCTACTGGACCAACGAGCGAAATGCGTTGATGTGCAAAACACTTTTTATATAAAGGGAAACATACCAATTTAACGGTAATGCAACTATAAGAGGAGATTAGACCGCTAATGTTATACTAATAGACACTAACGGTCGCGGCTAAAAGCAAACAACAATATTGGGTACAACAATTATGATTTATCCAGCGAATCGTTTAATACACAAATGATCGTTATCTATACATATAAATAAAATTGTAGTGTCTGTTTGTAATATCAAAAAAAATTTACAAAAAAATAGAAACCGACTTCTATGGCACAAAAAAGCAAAAAATAATTTAAATATACATATGTTGGTTTCTTTCATACCCATTACATAGTACATAGTCACGAAGTCGGCGCTCAACATATTTTGATAGATTACAACGATGAATCTATGTTCTACAAGTATAAAATATGAGCGCTCATTTTTTTTTCACGCTTTTTAATGATGATAAACTTATATTTGTATTAATAAAATGTCACTAATTTTACTTTGTAAATATATATATACCTACACGAAAGCATAAATTGAAACATAAATACAAACGTAAATTCAACTTTTAGCATAAATGTAAAATTTAGTCCTAAGAATGTCCCATGATAGTTCCATGAATTAGGCTTACAGTACCCTGCATCATCAGGTTTGAGGAGTAGAAGGTCAAAACTTTCATGTCACATCTTTGCTTGATAATCTTATTACATATCCGTAAGTACCAAAGGCCAGCTAGTATGGTTTACGTTTGAAGTACCCCTGCATCATCAGGATTGAAGAGTTGAAGGTCAATTTTTTCATAGCATATCTCTTTTCAGTAATCCCAATAAATATTCGTAAACACCAAATAGCTAACTTAATTGGTTTTGGCCAGCACCCTTACATCATCAGGACCGAAGAGTAGAAGGTCACATTTTCCCTTATATATTGGATCGGTAGAAGCTGAGTTATTCGTCTATTTGTTGCGCACACACTAAATGCAAATTTAAGACTTATGTGGTTTTCTTATGGATGCCTTTGTCAGAATTGAATTGTCAGTCGAAAGTAGCGAAGGTTCAAACATTAAAAAAAACTGTCGAACTGAGTACTTCTTCCTTTTTTGGAAGTCGGTTAAAAATAACAGCTTTTACCAAATGCATACGAAAGTATATACGATACTGATAACAAAACATCAATCACTAAAATTTTTGTCTGTCTGTCTTTTGTTCTAATTGTTTGTGGTAATCTCTCACACCACTGAACCGATTTTGACGGGAATTTCACTGTTGGATAGCTAATATCATAAGGCGTAACTTAGGCTACTTCTTCCGAGCGCGCTCTACGCGCACGTGTATGTAACTATTTCAAGTTAAATTTTTTTAAACGCGGGTATAACCGCGGGGCTCAGCTAGTTAATAATAAAATTTTATAACTTTTAATTAATATTGTGATTAAAATACACAAATATGTACAATAACGGTTGTTTATCTTATTCCACTAAAAGGTAGTAAAAAGAAATCCACAATTAATAAAAATGACGCGATAATTAAACTGAGCATAGCATGTTTACATAATAAAATTACTTACTTAAAACATTTATTTCTGATGTTTGTTTTTAAACACATTTTACTTAGGTTTATATATTTAATTCTGTTGAATAATGTTAGTAAAATATAATGTGAATATAACGTGTTAAGTCACATCTTTTCTAAGAAAACTTTATCTTCTACAACAAATATAGAATAATAAAACGTGTTGCGACATTCATTCATTAGTTACTCGTAACAGAAGATAATTAAACCGCATAAATGAGGTAATTACGTTATTTTTACTTCTAATATACAATATTAATTACATAGGTTAAAAGTATGATACTTGCATCTCAAATGCTCCCCTCAGGGGACGTCAGGGGTAACAATAAGTTTTTGATGGGCTTCAGATGAAATTGTATACATTTAGGCTTAAAATAGATTCTGCTCTAATTAAATTTGATTATCTGGTATAGATTGTGCAGTTTTTATGCTTTGTGGTGTCGGTTTTGAATAGCACCACTTTCTCTTTTCCAGTAAGAGGCGACTAAGGGACCAAAATGCAGGAGATCAACCCTTTGAAGTCCGGCAGTGAACCTCGTAGAGCAGATGGATGGATTATTTAACAATGATTTAATAATCCGTAGCAAGCGTCACATATTTCGTTAAACCGCGATGGTTATAGGTCTCTCTATTTAGTACTAGGAACGAAAATAAACAAAATATAGACTGTGCCTAAATATAGACTGCGTAGGCCGCTAAGGCTTAGCGAATGGCTAGCGAGTTCATGGAAAATTGTATTCGCTACTATAATCCAATACCGGATTATTTCACAATATTAACTTTAAAACTTTTTTTTTTTTTTTTTATAGTATGGAAGTAGCAAACGAGCATGCAGCCCACCT
>MOOZ01000176.1:196060-210942 GCA_002930495.1 Cecropterus lyciades
CAGACCAGAACACAGCAGCGCTACACTGCTGTTATTAGGCAGAAATAGGTGTGGCGGTGGTGCTTCCGGAGTCGAACCACAACGAGTTCTACCACCTTTAAAACAGACACCTTAAAGCCACCTTAAAACTAGAAAACTAACAATAAAACTAACTAATTCTTAGTTAACAAGAAAAATTAAACAGGTCAGTCAAACAAACGCTCGACCGATAAAACTGCGTGATCTGAATTAGCTCTAGCTTCACGTGCCATTGGCGTATTCATATTTAGAATTAAAAAATGAAACTTTTTAAAGATTTATTTTCTGAAGATCCTTTCTCCACTTCTACTCCATAACTAAAAACCTCGAGATGTGGTATAAGCTACTTATTGACATTCGAAACGGGTTCCGTGAAAATATTTGATATTGATTTTCATTTTCTACTTCTATGATGGCAACGTTTAGTCCCACTATTAGCATGAGTCTCCTCAAAGATAGGAGTAGCCTGAGATTAACTCCATCAATAAAATTATAAGATAAAGTGATACTTTACACTGCATGAAATACTTGCGTCCCGAGGTTTTATACTCCTGTCCAATTATTTCTGTGTTTAAAGCAAACTAGACCGCTATAATAATCAAATAGGTCATATTTAAGATTAATTATATACACATATACCTATTAATACATATAAAGCTCTCACAATCAAGTCAACTGTTATGTGAGTTCATTAAGTTATAAATCGATCAATAGGTATAATACCAATACTGCGGTAGAACACAGTTAACGTACACTTTAAATAGTTCGTTTACCAATATTATAAACCCAGCTATATCAATTTCATTGTATATTACACGGAAAAAAATGTGTTACTCTATATTTAGACTTTGTTATTACTGTCACAGGTTTATTTGCGGTAATCCGTTTAAGGCATTAAAAATCTGTTTGACCGAGGCTAGGTTAGCGATAGGCGATAATTATTTTCTCATTACACTTAATTATAAATTGTAACGATTGTTCCAACACTGAACTGTAGGTAACGTACGAAGAAAAGCTCGGCTTTATGGCGGAGCTCACCATATCGATCTGACAAACAGCATGTTTGACACCTGGTCAGGGCATCTGATTTGTATATTTAGTTTTTTTTTTCTATGTTTGGATGTTTACGTACGCGAATTTACGAATGTTACGATACCTACGACAGAAATCTATAAATATAGAATATTTGGTCCTGAATGACCGGCGGATCAACACACAACCTAAACCACTGATCTTAAATCTATCTACCCGATCTACCTGAAAGTTGGAGGATGTGTTATTTGTATGACTTAGGCATCCGATAAGAAAGGATTAACTGAAATTCTACCCCTGAGGGGGTAAAAAACGGGAGCAAAGTTTGTATACGACATTGCGATTTTGGTGAAGTCGCAGGCAAACCCAGTCCTAGTATAAGATTGTGACACACATGAATAAACGTTCTAAAGTCTATTTACTATCATAAGTGTGTGTGTATGAAACGATAAGATTTAAGCGGCATGCGTGCGGATGAAACGCGCGTGTTGGTGTAAGCCCGCAAAACATGAAAAAAAACCTAAGAGACGCTATGTGTGTGAGCCACGAAGAGACTGCAGAAGGTTAATTCAAGGGTACATATTCGACACACATGTGTAAGTAAATCAGCGCGATAGGTAGAACGCTTTTAAGCGTACGAATAGTTTCGCTACACTCTTCTCACTCTTC
The DNA here is from genome assembly GCA_002930495.1 of Cecropterus lyciades. Classification (NCBI taxonomy): domain Eukaryota; kingdom Metazoa; phylum Arthropoda; class Insecta; order Lepidoptera; family Hesperiidae; genus Cecropterus; species Cecropterus lyciades. The sequence goes on from MOOZ01000176.1 coordinate 197,780, forward strand.
GCTCCTCGCTTCCGGTAAAACAAGCTGTTTTATTGCTTAACATGTACAGAATTCATTGTATAGTAATTATCCTGCATGAAACATCAATTACGTCAGTGCAGTACAATGACATCAGCGTAGATGTTGCCGACCTGATGATTAGTAAGTCATTATTCATAACACGCCAGTATTACTATGTAAGATGCCTGAAATTAACACTGATATCTGCATGATACTTCATGATCAACCCATTACTGATCCACTCGGTTCGAATTCCTGTTATAAACATAGGAAGGCCATGGTTCACGCTGATAACGTCGATCGATGAACTTTATAGAGGTACCTCTGACAACTTAAGGACAATTTTTGCTGATATCGCTTCCCATACGATGTTCTAATTCGCCTATAGTTGGAAATTGCGATATTTAATTACAAAACCAAAATTCATATCACACTTCCAGAATTTTAAAAATCTTCAGAATATATTAAATTCTTTGACTCTCTGTCCTCCAAGGATATTTAGAGTTCCTAGGTACAAACCTAAAACATAAAGCGACTCAACAGCAATGTATAAATTCTACTGCCCTCTCGTATATTATCGCTTATAACCTTTCAATAAAAAGGGCTGTATACAATAAATTTTGATTGGTCTGTCTGTATGGCAATATAAAAGCGATATGGACTTTGATCTTTAAACGAATTCTTAACTGGATCGTATCATTGAAATATCATTGTACATTTTACTTTTAAGGATATGTGGTAATTGAAATATCCCATGTTCTGTAGGCGGATAGTAACACAGCATAAGCACCGGTGCGTTTGATTCAAGATCACAGAACGTTCTTAATAAGCGTATTGAGACCACAAAGGAAGAGTTGAAATCTCACATAACCCTCGATATTATTTTCACTGATACCAACACCAAAACAAAAAAGATGGGAACAGTATGGGAATGTTATTATTTGAACTTATATAAATAAGGTTGCAGTAATTTAGAGATTTGTTAAATATAAATTAAATTTTACTTAGTTCGGTAGGTACATCAGCTGCTTAAACGATAAGTCTAACTGACATTACTACCGTGAAGTTGCTAACTTATGTTCATTGCTATCAGCGAATCGTGCTTACCGTGTTGTCCTAACGGTAGGTCTAGCATGTGCTAAGTTCGCGGACGTACGGTTGTCGACATAAATCAGGAGCACGCGATAACGTCGCGATCGCTATGTCGCGCTGTTGCTACGACGGAAACTGTCGTGCGTCGTTTCACCGCTAAGGATCGTTGTCGTATCCATCTTGTACAAGAGATTCCTAGATACTTTTTCGAAAATTTTACATTATAAAGTATGAATTTAATGCGAGAAATTTATCGAATAATTCCTGTTTCTAGATTCGTCTGTCTCGTTTTCAAAGGTAGGTCAGGCACACTCACATATTCTAATCTCATAGTGTTGGCCGTGAATATCATCAGCCCTTCTCTTTCCGTATATGTCGCAGGCGGCGACTTAGGTATAAAATTCTTGAGACGAACAGCAGCACCTTTCTGTGTAACATCAACACCCACTGCAGTAACCAACACGCATGCTAGGCATGGTGACTATTGCCAAAAACCCTCATTACAGGTGCCTTTGTCATGGATGAATTAATGGGATCTTGTGGAATGGAAAAATATTGTTTTTAATTTATTTCATATAATCGTATTTGAAGGATATACACAGAATAAATTTCTTCATTAAAGTATAATAAGATCATTAAACAGTCTTAAAAACACAAACACGAACATAACATATATGCAATTCTATTGCTTTAATATTAGCGCGAATATCAATAAATTTCACCGTATTTATAGTTTGACGTAGTCAAGTCTGTAAAGGGGTACTTGAGAACATCTTATTGCCTCTTCACACGTTTCGTCTTTGGTCCAAGCGTCCCATTTAACCCTTCAATTGTAAGAGGACACGTGAGAAGAGGTGTAGCTTAAGTTTTATAAGTAAGGTCGAGATGTTCTTCAGTACTTCTCTGGGCTTGAGTATTTTACTAATATATAAAATACGCGTGATGCGTATAAGAATAAGCACGCGTGGCCTACACGCATAGATGAATTAACTCGATGTAGACCAGCGAGCCGTGTGCCTATACGTATGAAACGATAGGACGCAATTTTCACGCACGTGAGTCGTATACGCGTGCGGGCGTAACAACGTGTGACATGAAAAAGGTTCAGTGTATGTACCGATATTATTACTTTGTTTTTCATATTGAAAATAAGTGCAAAAATGAATATCAATAAGTAGGTCGCAGGTGGTGCTAGTAATAAACCTTGTAAATTACATGATGTAATAGGTACCTATAACTTGTCATTATTTGTACAATATTAAAACAAACGTAATAATGTAGGTCTGTATTTAAAATAAGAATACTATGTGTATAATAAATAAGTTTTGTTTATTTACAGCATTTAATTATAAAGATACTATAATGGTTTGTTAGAAATGATATGTTTGAACTTATCAAGACATTTAATTTACAGTTCAATTCTTTAGAAACTATGGAAGAAATTGCCTTTAGAATATATTCAATGTACGTAAGAGTAGTAGGTACCTACTCTCACAGGAAACCGATCTAGTGCTTTATTAACAACGCGTGTATAATTCATTCCCGCAACTTATTCTCGAACTAAACTTCTCATTTGTACATTCATTACGAAACAGTTTACGCACGCGATAACCAGCACGCCATAGGCATATGTTTAAATTATCTGTAACAGTTTGACAATATTGTACAACAAAATGCGGCCTCCAGCACAGGTTATCTAAGTTCATCCAAACATTACATGACCGACGGATACTCTTATCGATATTTAATCGGGCCAATATTGCCAATTTAATATATACCCCATTACGGTTGAGAGAGACATCGGTCGGGGGTTACTTAGAAAATGAACAGAGGCACGCGATCCACCCTGTATTCAATTTCATAGAAAAACTTATTTTATGTCAGCGAGGTTGCCAGCTCACGAAAAGCACAGAATTGATCACCAAAAGGACAAAGAGTAACTGTCAATGCTTCGTGAACGCCGTTCTCTTTATTATACCTTTCCGTCAACTGCCTCAATGCGGCGCTCTTTTAACAAAGAAATTATAATTCCCTATCATGAGCTAAATTATCATATGCTCTTTTAATGCTTTATTGTGTGCAAAATTTCACGATGCTAGAGTTTACTTAGAGACTTATTTGAAGGGTTTGTTTGAAAGATTTTCTGTACATTTTTGTATAACATTACTAGCTGGCTCGGCGAACTTCGTAGCGCCTTCAAATTAATTTGTAAAAGTTCCAGCACTAAAACAGTAGAAAACCAAAAAATACAACACAGTTATTTTAATTTACAATAACATATTTTAATCAATTTACACCCATAGGAGTTGAATTTCCAAGAATGGTGATATAGCTATATCATTATTTTACCCACAAAAAAAGACTAAGTTTCATAGCTTTTTCAAAATCGGCGGACCTTCAAAAAAACTTTTAACCCCTGAAATTCTTACATGTTTTTTTTTACATAAAAAGCTTAATACTAAGTTTTTAAGGCTTGCTAAAAATTGGCGGAATTACATACAAATTTTCAACCTCTATTTTACACCCTTTGGGGTTAATTTTCCAACGAAGAAAAAATAGAAAAGTAGCGAGAAAAAATAAAAATTCAATAAAACATAACCTTTGGGCGTTTATTAAACAGTTAGTAGACTTCCATGCCACAAAAAATATTAATTGATAGTACAAATTTCATCTTATATATCTGCTTAGTAATCTTATCATATAACCGTAAGCACCAAATGACTAACTCCTATGAATTAGACTTGCAGTACCCTGCATCATCAGGTTTGAGGAGTTGAAGGTCAAAATTTTCATCATTTGTATCTGCTTCACTACCTGGTTATATATCCGTAAGCACCAAGTGGCTAACTTCTATGACTTAGGCTTGCAGTACCCTGCATCATCAGGGTTCAGGAGTTGAAGATCAAAATTTTCATCTCACATTTTTGCTTGGTAATCTTATTACATATCCGTAAGCAACAAATGGCCAGCTTCTATGGTTTAGGTTTTAAGTACCTGTGCATCACCCGAGTTGAGGAGTTAAAGGTAAAATTTTTCATAGTATGTCTCTGCTCAGTATTCTTGTTATATATCCGTAAGCTCCAAATAACTAACTTCTATGTACAGTACCCTGCATCATCAGGATCGAGGAGCGAAAATTCAAATTTTTCATCTTTAAGTTATGCCTAGTAATCTTATGACATATCTGTAAGCATCAATTCAATATGGTTTAAGCATTGAGTACTTGTCCCGTCATCAGGTTTGAAGAGTCGAAGGTAATTTTTTTAATTTGTGTTATACATAACACAAATTAAAATGTTGTATTATGGAGTATGAGTCCCGGACTCATACTCCATAATTACTCGAATTTTTAACGTATCCATGATGACGAAAAATGTTCGAATGCGATGAAAACAAAACACTAACTATTAAACTATAAAATAAAATTGAAATTTGAATTATCAGCCAAAAGAAATATTTTGATTTGAAATGCCCAGTACGGCAGAACGGCAATTTCATAGGTACATAGGTAGTACAACTATTTCTGCATTTATTTTGCAACATTTGACAAAATGTCCTATCTTAACTATGAATTTTGAATTTGCTGACAATGAATGACACTTATGTCAAATGCCAAGATCAAAACATGCGGCAGCTTGTTGCAAGGTTCTATGGCAAAAAATTATATCATAAATGCTCGTTAGGATTTTTTAAATTTTCTAATGTTTCTCATTTTTTTTTCTTTATTAAGAACCTTCTCTTGACAAAAACAAACAAAACAAAAAAAGAATTTGCTAAATCGGTCCAGCCGTTCATGCGTGACGCCATGACCTAGGAAAATAGGGATAAACTGATATATAAAGACTTAGTTACTTAGACAGTTTTATTTCGTGTAAAAGATATATATATATATATATACTATTGCACAAATGCGGACCGCATAGTCATAGAATAATAAAATCATAAACTGGTTTATTGTAACACGTACTATTCATAATATAATATATAAGCACTTTGCGTTTACTATATTGTCCAAACTTATTAGCAGAATATTCACAATACATAATAATTATAGTCTAAACGAAAGGCAAATATAAAATTGATAATAATCTTTGTTCTGTGTGCGCACGACGACATATAGTTTCTCAAAGAAGACTTTGTTTCGACCAGAACAAATCAGACATTTGCATGAAAGTTATAATTTATCGAATGTTATAAGTCAAGGAATAGTTTTGTGAAAATTGTTCCTATAATCAACATCTAAGGGGTAAAGGTAAAATAGGAACATTTCAGTCGAACGCACTTAATTTTGCAACTAAAACAACCATCGGAAATTTAAATAAAGTAAGATAATTATAGTAAATAAAAAAACATGTTGCTTAATGATAAGTTATGCTATGAGAAAGCACGGTAGTGCTTTGACAAATTCTTTCTTATACATCTACTGTTATTGATGTAAGTATCTTTTGCATTGTTAATACCTTCAAAATTTCAATACGAACTTGATATACCCATAATCACACCATGCTAATCAAAGTTATAATTGATGCCATCAAAATGTATAAAAAAGAACGAATTTCCAAAACCTCTCCTTAACCTTAGTACGTAATAAAACGTGTTTAGTAAAATGTATTATTTACAATAGATACCAATTGCAGACATCTTCCTGTACCGATATAGATAGTCAAGAACCTCTTAAATCATTAATGCTGCGAGGTGAGCCACCAATACATCGTAACGTATGGGCTAAATTGGGATTGTAATTACAAACGTGCACTTATCATTTATATACCTATAGCGGATACCTTGATCAGGAAGCGAACAATATTGCATTTATTTATAATATAAACAAAAGTGAATATTATTATTCTTTGTAACCATCGCAATATAGCTATTTAAAGTTCTTACTGACGGACGTTGTTTAGAAAGGTGAAATTTTGCACAGGAATTTCGCATACAACGAAGATTAGACTAACGACAATTGTTGGTAATCAATCCAGCGTATGATAATAACAATATTTTCTCTTCAGCAACATGTAATACATGGAACTACATCTTTGTATAGGTATATTTATTTCAAACATTTTCTTTTTAAAAAGTCATTAAAATATAACCAAAAAATTACTTTTCATATTTGAAACCTAATGTATGAATTTTATAGTATAAAACCTGTCTTGATTTTGAATACTCTATTTCGGAGGTAAAATACTAAAATAATAATAATAATAAATTCAAGATTAAACATTTCGGTCATTACTCACACAATATAGACGTTTTTGTAACTAAAATATCGGCATGGAATATATTATGGATATATATTACATTACGTATTATATGTGGGAATTACGGGGTCATTCAGCAACAATGCTAGACTGAGGAACTCTGAGGTATTTATCTATCTTTTCAACTGTCACTAATACAAGGGATCTAAATTGTTATACGGAGTAAAATCAACGACCTAAAATCATACAAATAATCAAGAACGGAGGTATGTTAGATTTACGTTATTATTATATTTATATTACATGTCACGACGAGAATTATCGCTGCACAACTTAAAGAGACCCTTAAACTTTACAAGAGATCAATTCTAAACTACTCAGATCGTAATATGTACATTATATTAATTCCCGGCCACGCCATTGCATATTCATGATGCACATAGATGCTCTTTTATCAGGTCATTAACTTTCCGATACTTAATATGATATAGTTCGCTTACTGGAACTATCAAGGTACTACAGATTTCGCTGTAACTCTTTTTATGACCTACTTTGAGACACAGCTCTCTCCTCGCAAATAGGTGAATCCTGGTATAATCTAACAAGCAACTACAATGCGGATTGCTGGAGAGTATATAATATATAGGATATTAACAGTTTCACCTTGGGGTTCCAAATAATATTTAGATTAATAATTACGACAATTTATTTATCAAAAATTAGTTTACATTTCTCTTTCACTGTATTCGGACGGCCGACCATTGACAATCGCATAACAATCTGACCAATATTTCTTTTTAGGATTTAATTTTTAATTTAAGTCCAAATGCGTTTTTCATATTATCATACATCTATTATATATTTATTGTCAGTAATGGGAACGCTAACAATACGTAAGTTTTATAATTTGATTTATATACATCTACAAGAATAGAAACTAATATGCTACAATAGAATAGAAACTATGTTACGCTATAATGCTTTTAATATTAACATGATTTTTTTGGACATATTTCATTCTGCAAATATTCTTTTATTAACATGGAAGATTATGCAAACAATGAAGATGGACGTTGACGGGCCAGTGGTGACATATTTATATACGGCCTGTTACAGTGTAAAAGTGCGTTCACGATATACGATACGTTATCGGACAATAATTTATCGATACACTCATACTGACCAGTCTCCTCTCAGGATGAGAAAGATTTAGAGGCTAACACTCATTCTAATTGATAGACTTTAAACATGTTTGGAATCTTTTGTTGTTGTTTTTTTTTTTGTAAAAAGCTGTCAGGTATGTAAAACGAGCGATAATTTATCTTGAATATGCGCATTAACATCGAAAGATCTCTTCCAAACCTGGAACCGTAATGTGAAATGCAGAAATTCGAACTTTTTTTAAGCAATACAAACACAGTTGTAAATTAAAATGATACTTAAACATGTGTTATCACATAATATCTTATCTAAGCTTTGTACATTTTGTGCGGCCAAGTACATCGACATCGGTATATCCATCCGATACCGATGTCGAATCGGATGATGTGAAAATGCTTTAATATGACGACCATTATGTATGTAACGACCATTATGTATAAAATATTGTAAGATTTATTAACATGTTGAATTACAACTTAGTCCTAGTAGTAAAGCCTGTGACCGACATAAAGTTAGGGTAACGTCCTATTTTGAGTTTTATGAATTCAATCCATGAGCAAGAACTACTAAACACCAGGAAGATTTCATGCTTGATTGTTAATTGTACCTACATATTATTAAGAGATTAATTGGGCATTTTAAGTAACTAACTAATAACCAACCGATGGTTAACAGTCTACCTACCTGTAATGTAACCATGTAACCATAAAAAAAAATTACTTGCTCTGTGCTATGACTCAAACTTGCAGTATAGTCGGCAAATTTACTTCACTTTAAACCCGTTCACCACACAGTTATATTGTAATTAAAGGCATTTTATGGGTCTCGTAGACTTACAAGGTGAAAAGGGGTTGTTTCGACACATGCATATTGCATTAGTTCTAATGCAATAGTCTAGTAGGGTGTGACGGGCAGTAAAGTTGTTTTCAACTTATCTATAAAGTGGCGAGTGTCTAATGATTTTAACATGTACCATAAATACTCAGTAAGAATAGAGTCGGCTGGTTGGAACTTATAATATTTCCAAAAATATTAATGCTAATTATGTATTATGTAACTTATCTAACGCATTGAGGTTGTTTTCTTTTTAAGATTATTTGTAATTAATTCCAGAGAGCATATCAAAGATATTTAGAGATATCAAGTATGATCTCTCTCAATATTCAATACCACCTATATCAAGATCTTATGGTGTGATCTTTATTCTATAATAAATAATCCAAGTTTCAACTGCTTCATTCTTTCGTCTTTTTAATCATATTACATTTTAATAATAGAGATTATCAATAGAAAACACGACAGCAATTATTATAATTAAGTTCAATGGGTATCAAATCAGCAATATTATTTTTGAGATGCATAATACTTTAAAATTAAAAATAGTATTGATAAAGACTACTAATTTGCCACCATATTTGGATAGACAACTTCGCCAATTCTTATTGAATGTACATAATTCTATTTTATAAGAATATATAAAAGTTAAACATGAGAACAATTATTTAATTCATAGTGTTAGTCGTTCGTTTAATGTATCGTGAGCTGCTACCCTCATTTAATGCATTTTATTACTTGTTATGCTTAAAGGTAATTACTAGTAATATAGTCCTTTAGTTTTGATTTGAATGCATTAAATTCTTTAAACCCAACCCATATAAAAGTTAAACGCTATAAAAATAAAAATAAACAGACAAAGGTGTCTGAAACTCATACTCAAGTAGTAGTATAAAATAGTACCTACCTACAGATATAATATGGTCTCCGACAGTCGTGAAACGATTCGGCGCCAATCAAATTACTGAATTTAGAATGATGTAAACAAGTTTAAATCTAAGGCTATTAAATTGCTCCAAGGCTTTTCTCTGAACTAGTTTAATTGATGACTGGTAAATTGTTCTCAGTTTAATATTTCCCGACACTCAGAGGACAGTGTTGATAGAAATAAATTGAAGTTAAGTCTTAGGGCATACAATAATGTAAGCGGAATTTACGTTAACTATAATTGTATTGCGTCAAATTACATGTTGAGTCACCTTCTGAAACAATTTAGGAATTAGAGCTAGTGTTGCTAACTTATAAGCGAAAGGTCTTAAAACCCGCCTACACTAATTGAATACAATAATACCCCGAACTTACGCGATAGGTGGGACTGATTGATAACCGCGTAAGTCGGGGTATAATTTTGTATATGTATTATGTTTATCAATTATTTTTAATTAGGACCGTAAGCTGAAGAAAATAGCAAATTAGACAATAAATGTTTATTAAAATCCTAAATTAAATATAAAATCAAGAACTGAAGTTAATTTTACGATTTTGAAATTGTAATAAGCTTCATAAAATCTAAAAAGGGGTTGGCGACTCAAAATTTATCACCTCTTAACATGCTAATATTATTATTTGTAGAAGAAATTAGCTTTTCGGTGGAGTCTATATTTTCCAAAAAAAAAAATTAAATATCGCGTAATTCCGAATTCGCGTAAGTCGGGGTAGCGTTAGTCGAGGTAACACGGCAATTTATTAAGTTCTAATGCGATCCTAGTCATACAACAATCAGGTCTACTCTTCATAAGATCCTAGGTTCGATTGATGGTTAATCAGATATTTAAATTATGAATTTTAAATTTGATTTGCAAAATACATGATTTTCAATCATTGAAAACAATATCTGAATGACTGAAAGACGAAAAACAGTATTATCACTGGTTATATCACTAGATATTACTAGATAGATGAAGAATAATGGCTTTCAGTAACAGTTGGTGTGCAAAACTCATCATCACTAATCATAAACCCTGGTCTGTAAAAACAATTTTACCATATGCTATTTTACTAACATGTTTTGTTAGATTTCTTTTGTAACAACGCATACTCTGGTCAGTTGCAGTTTTTATATAAACATAATGAAGTTTGTTAACATGATAGACCCAAAAAGCTTTACAATTTTGCACAGTATACCTTTATATATAAACTGAATTTGATAGTCTGAGTGCGTTTATTTTTGTTATCAAATGAACTATGAAAACTATCGTGAAGTTACGTTCAATATAAAAATACATATCATTCGAAATATGCGGCCGGTTTTCGTTTAGGAAAGCGTATACTGTTAGGATCAAACTCTCAATATATAATTGCAACACTTGAAAATCTAACCGCCTACACACGTGCTCTACATATTTTCTCACAACCATAATTTAGATTGATACAAACACATGTGTATATTTTATCAGAAAACATATAAATTTAAAAGTATCATCTTACCACTCTACGTCCTGATTTTCTAAATTAATATATATTATATAATATTAATATTTCTAATTTAATATAATAATATTAATATGAATTAATATGTCAACATAAATATACATGATTGTCATTTGTTTTCTCATATTTTGTTTTATACTAGGCATACATTTTTATCAATAACTGGCTGAGCCCGCGGTTTCACCCGCGTTTAAAAGAAATGTAACGAGACATACAATAACCGAAATTTTATACCTTTAATAATCTCTATTTTATTCTTTTTAAAAACATGTTTCCCGCACCCATGCATTATTCCGAGATAAAAAGTAGCCTTTGTCATTTTTTGACCCTTAAGCAAATCTTTCCGAGCCATGTTATAAACAGAAACATAACTATCCCACGGGAACCTTATATTATTTTCATTTACATCAGACTATAATCTATGTCTCTGTTAAACTTTATCCAATGCCATCCAGCCGTTCTGACGTGATTGAACGGAACGTAAAACGTCCCAGTTGGCCGTTTAAGTATAGTGTGTTTTAGAATAAAATGTTAGCCCTGATAGCTATACACATAATTAAATCAAGTCAAATACTGATCAAATCAATTACCGGTAAACTGTGTCTGTCACTCTCTTTGTGTCTCGATGTTGGTATGTCGGTATAAGTCTTTAAAATCACCACTCCTTCTCTTTCCGTAAGACGCGATTAAGGGAATCGTAAGAGACGATTAACAGAAGAAATCCAGGAAATGGGCTGTAGCCTCTTCCTGCCTAATATCAAGTTTGAATGCCAATGGGCTGGCAAAAACCCTCAATATGACCATGTCCAGCAGTGAACCACAAGTACCCCATGTATGGAGGGAAATACCGGTTCACAATACTGTATACAATCTCTAGTTATGCTAGTTATTATATTATTTTTTACAGTGAGATAAATATGACGACGATGAATCTTACATTAGAATTTCATAACGCAGGTACATGGAACTAACAAATCATTTCAATTTTTTCTTGTGCATATTTATGTTCATTGTTCATGCAGTTTAATTAAAAATCAAGTAGTAGGTACACCACCCACCAAAAGTTTTAAATAAGGTCCCAAAACTTTATCTTTTAATAAAGCTAGTTGATTGTTTGTAAACTGTGTTAACAATACGACAACCAAAGTTTTAACTGGTCGAAATTAAGACAAACGGTCCAATAGTAGCTGGTATGGCCACTTCGCATCGTGTATTATTAGCCGAGAGTGCTTATACGCTGGATTGCGTGTCTACTTAGCCAACCTACATTGATAAATAAATCATATGAGCATGAGTGGCGATCGAGAGAAACATTGCTACCAATATTTCAGACTTGGGAAGCATATGACTCAATGTTGACTTGCACATGAGTATATATCAGATTGAACAAACAAAGTGCGTAAAGTTCGATACGGTTAACATTCGTTCTTTGTCAATTGTAATATATGTATTTTCTATACGTCATCTGGGTATAACAGAAATTGTGTAGTGTATTTAGGTGATATACGTGTAGATGCCATAATGTCCACTGCGGATCACGGGGATCTCTTAGAATGAGATTATTTAAGTATTAATAGTTCATGATTTTTTTTATTATTATATGACATGCTATTATAAAATTCAATAAAACGAATATTTATAAACATCTAAGGTTATGAAAACGACATGCGGTCACCAATAATGCAGTACATTATTGGTGACCGCAAAAGATGGATAAGTCTACAGAGAAACGTAGTTTTTAAAAATATTAATATTTAAAATTATTTTTAAATATTACACTAAGTACCTATTACATAATATTATTTGCCACAATATATTATTCACAAAATAATATCACTTTTATTTATTAAAATGTATAACTATTAGCTAAGTCTAAATAGTAGTCCTTCTAAATAAAATATGCTTGATGGCATGTGAGTCACGCAGAGAAAAGCACTGGATTGCTTCTCTGAGTGACTGAGTCAAAGTATTTTTTTTTTTAAGTTTGATGTGATGAGCATTTTTTTAAAGGATTAAAGTGACAAACAGTGGTCACTGACGCCTACGGATATCTAACCATCTTCATATAGAACGGGGGCTCTACCTAAAGTCGGAACAAGTTGTTTTTTTAGCAATTGTGTAGTTGTTGTTGGCCCTACTGGCGTTTATAGTCTCAAAGGGGTTTTATGGCGAGCCTAAAGCTTAAGCCGGGACAAAAAAACTGAGCTAGAAGAGGGAGATGGCTTTGGTCCCCGTTGCCGGGTTACGCGACTTTCCACCTTCTCTAGAGGAAGGGATGGGGAGGGAATCCTGGTCTTACGCCTCTGGTTTAAATAGGCATTGTGACTGACCCAAGGGCACCTCCTGTGAGGCACGGACCTAGGCTTAGGTCAGTTACGCTGATGTAGGGCACTGGTGATGCATCCGATCGCGCGGGGATACCTGACGGTTGTGCTATAATGGGGT
>MOOZ01000176.1:210950-224629 GCA_002930495.1 Cecropterus lyciades
GGTCTGTGTAGTATCTGTTGTTGTTGTGTGTGTGTGGGGGGCGGGGAGGGGGTTCCACTTGTCGAAAGGCGATATCTGATGGGATCTTTTCATTCAATATCGTCGCATATATAAATTATTAGTAATTAGTAATTACCAATTCGCACTTGACCAGCGTGGTGGACTATGGCCTAAGACTCTCTTATTCTGAGAGAAGACCCGTGCCCAGCAGTGAGACAATAATGGGTTGACGAGTAATATGTAAATCAGTTTTTGTTCTACTCCTGAATTTAGTGTCTTAGACACACGTATTCGTAGTCGAAGCGCATAATAAGACAGTACATAAAAATACAGCTCCCGTTTTCAAACGTCGCGAGATTGAATTAAATAAAATCATGGATTGGATTAACTAACACGTTTTATTCAAATTTATTGACTATGAAAAAAAACGGTAGTGAAGACATTTTTTTGTAAACAAAATATTAATTTATTTAAAAAGATCCAATGTTTGTCCATAAAATCCCCTCATCTACTAATCTAATCTACTACATAACAGCTACAAATTCACATTATTGACACCTAACTGTTAACTAAATCTGAGGAAAGGCTCTAAAACTTTTAGAGTATTGTCCAAAGAAATAGGGAATGTCAATTATTTGTATCACCGAATAATTATATTAAATTTATAGATCGAGCTACGGAAAAGTGCGGTCGTATATAGCTATTTGATTTAAGATCATGAAAATATTGTTCTGCAAGTACAAATATTATTGCAAGTATACAACCTTCACTTACAGCGTAGGTACCAAACTGCATTTTCCTATGCAGTTATTGTTGCATCTTACTATAAGGCTTAGCCAGAGGCCTTGTGAGTATAGGTCATTTAAAGTTGATCATATATTCGGCAGACTCCCAGCAGCTCGTTATATGCACCATATTTTTTTGATTTGCCTTTAATTCATTTTTGATTCATTACAGATCTTTGTGTATTAGTGTTAAGATAATAGACTTGTACTAACCTGTACTGTTTATAAGTAACGTTTAAAATTTTCTAGTCCTATTTCAAGCTACATAAGGTATCCCAATCTGATAGAGGATTTATGGGCATTAGTCGACATACAAGTAGGAGGAAGTTTAAGGGATTGTTTGACGTTACAAGCTATAACATACCTGGACATCCTTGTTCGTCGGTGTTGTCGTAGCAATCCCGAGCACCATCGCAACGCTTGTTGCTGGGCACGCACCTCGTCTCGTCGCATTTGAACTCGCCTGATGCACACGCTGTAAACAAATTACATGTTGAAACTACAGTCGAACTAGGAATTCGAGGAAGGTATCATCGCCGCTCCTGTGTACGGAAGCAGTAGTGAAAGGCACCGTACCGTGAAGGGCTACCATGCATGTTAGTTATATCACATACATGGTACTGTTATTATCTTCAGAAATGCCAACGTAATGGATCGGTTTTAGGTAGACCCCTGTTTGATATAGAGTTACTTTCAAAATAAATGTTAAACGTGGCATTGACTTACTACCAGATGAATAGCTTAATTACTTACTTGATTACTACTAAAGCATTCATTAACACTATTCCTCCTCCCTCGATTTAAACCGTGAGGTTACAAATACATAATTATATATGTACCCATATCGTGCTCCAACTTCGTCTAAGATGATCTCCTAATTTCACAATTCTACTTTCTGTTTGTCCTATCCCTGACCATGACTTAATATCAAGAGGCTAAATTCTAAAAATAAGATCGGTTGTTATGTAAAGATACATCGACCATAAGGTTATAAATAATACGAGATCTCTTGTAATACACGGTAGGTACATGAAATAATTACTATGTGAGTACATCAATATAATGAGCAATTCAAGGCTCTAGCTGTCAGGTATTACGAATCATGAGTGTCCAGGGACTAAAATTCTCGCCTCTTATGAAAATTACCCTGCAACCACACTTTATCCGAAATGTAAGAACGCTAGAAATAGGTTTGGCGATGGGACCTCCCCGGTCGTACCACACTCGTAATACATTGCATCACAGTACCGCTGTAAAAACGACCACTGTATTGAGCTGTCATTAAACTTAGCCAGTAATAACATAAAGTCTGCCTGAGACAACCAACAATTATCAAGAAAGTTATCAAGGGTCGTGGCGGATGCTACCTGCCCTAAATCGAACACCAACTAATCTCTTATTATTAAATGGTTTTATAACCTATTGGGTTTATGCTCGTTGGATTACATAAGACATTCATAAACTGTTTATGGCTCTCAGGCACCGGTATGTCACGAACGATATGTTAGATTAACCGTATAATGTGCCAGAACGTTACCACACCTCTTTTCTTGAATATCTTAGGAATCTAAGGGTTTAGGTTACATAATTCGTAAGATAGGTAACGTTTTCCAAGAAAATTATTCATGTGTTAACTACTATGTGTATGCATTACTATGTGCAGTTACGAATGTAAATTCCGGTAACTCTTTCGCGAATTTATGTATGAATATTGAATAGTAAGTTAATAAACTTATCACCTGATTTAACGACAAATAATCTTCTATTTGTCGATAAATCAGGTGATAAGTACATGATGTTTATTAAAATGGACTATGGCCTAAAACTCTCTCATTCTGAGAGAAGACCCGTGCCCAGCAGTGGCACGATAATGTGTAAACGATGATAGATAAACTCGTCGCTTTTTTGTATTGCTTACTAAAGGCAGCAGGCGCTGTGGTTGGCAGAAGCGGCGTGAACCTAAGAGGAGCTTCTGTGGTTGTTGTTTCCTCTTCTATTTGATTGTCTTCGTTTTCATCGTAGTCTGGTTGGTGAAAATAAAAAAAAAAAACAAATAAAAATAACAAGAAAAATTAAATAAAAAAATAAGCGTATTATATGTCAAGATTAATTGTCTTGCGGATACAATCGAACTTTAAAATAATTAACTGTGTATATAATTATAAAGGTTTCAATATTTTTAATGATAAAATTCCATCACAAGATACTAATCTCATGAAAGGAATATAACTTTAGAGAAATTACTTCAGTAAGAATCAGTTAAAACGTATTTTAATTAAACGTATAATAATTATTTTTAATTAACTTTATTATTACACGGATTCTATTTTAATGATTCTTTATTAAAGTTCATACATATTATATGTGTATTAAAATTATTAATTACTTAGGGATTAATACTTAAATACTAAAATTTAAAATGACCAAATACGCTGAAATATTTCCTGATAAAAGTATGTTATAAAAAACAGTTAATGTTATTCGGTAGTAATATGTTTGTTTTCTTTTCTGTACTTTTATACAATTTAATTCGTAATTTAATTACTGAGTAGTATTTATTCTCCTTACTTTCACTTATTTCGGTTGTGGTGGCGATCCTAGGTGAAGGTTCAGGAGGAACTGATTCCTCGTCCGGTACAGGCCCTTAATTTAAAGTAAACAAAAAGAAAAAATAAAAATTCATATAAAATATTGAAAATAAAAGTAATCAACGAATTATAATAATAGGAACCTACTCATTTTAGGTAAAAACTATTGTTAAATAATATTTTATATATCTGTATATCTGAGATATATAATTTTATCTTTAACAAGATAGATATTTAAAAGATTTTTAACAAAAAAAGATTACGTGAAGTCATACCGCCAGGGCAATTATCTTCATCTTCTATTTCGGGACAGTCCGGTACACCATTGCACCTTAGATCTTCGCAAATCTCTATGCCAAAGCTTTTAGGACATTCCCACAGTTCACATGATGTTGAGGTGCCAGCCTTCTCAATTTCTTGGTCTGTGTATGTGTCATAATCGCATTGTAAATGTATTTGACACGAACATAATAGTACTTGTCGAAAAAGTATTGAAAAGTATATATTTCAAGAAATTAAAAAGATCGAATACAAAAATATGCTTTACAAAAAAAAATATAACAAAAAAGAATACCTCTCGGACAGCTTTTTTCATCGGTTTCGTCAATACAGTCCGCAATACGGTCACAATACGATGATTTTGGTAAGCATGTGGAAACGTCGCAATTGAATTCGTCGGCAGCACAAGTTATCAATGGCGTATCTACGTAAATATATATAAAAGCCTAATTAAATATACTTTTTATAATAAAAAAATAGTAACAAAAAATAAAAAACAAATTGGTAATTTTAAATAATCTTCATTTTTGAGGTGCAAATGTAGATGCTAAAAGTCAGTTTTCTAGGATATTAACAGAAATAATTCCATAAAAACTTTTATCATATTCATGCATTGTGAATATTAAATGGATTTTATTTGGAAACTTAATATTTTTATTAACTAACATTGTACACATTAAGATTGATTTCAAAACAGTATGGCTTAAAGCAAATCTTCAGAAATTAATATTTTGTTTTACCACGTTGTATATAAATTGAATCCTAATAATTTATAATTAATTTCAATGTATGACTATGTCAATTTATATTAATAAATACCTAAAAACAAAATGATTTAAATGTTACATCTATTAAAACGAATTATTTCAGTCATTCAAAGTATATTTAACTAACACAATGTTGCGCCCAGTGTGCACTTTGCACACTGGGCGCAACAAAGTTGTGAAATTCTTCATCGTTATGGGATTGTTAAATTATAAATTTATATATGTTCTTAGTTAAAATTCAAATTCGTTCTGAAGAACCTTAGTTTATTTTAAAAAATATTTTTTTTAATTTTGCTATTGTTATAGAATCGTACCTGAGTCATAAACTGTGGCACTGAAGTCTGCGTCGCTAACTGTAATGGTGCCGAGTCTCCTCATATTCCTGATTTGGTCTCTGAGAAGTTTCGTGAGTTTCTCCATATCGTTGTTGCTATTCGAAGATATATCTAGAGTCACCTTGCAGGTTATCTCATCCGTTGGCCTTGTTCTGAAAAATTAAAAATATATAACCAAGCATTATTTACTTTAGCTTCCACATTTGATTTTTTTATAATATTTAAGTAGCAAGCTAGCATGCAGTCCACCTGATGGTAAGTGGCTCCTGCCGCCCAAGGACATCCGTAATTAACCCCAGATAAGATCAAGTCTTACCTGAGGTTGGCCACAGATCCACTGCTACTCCTGAAATGCCTCGAATGTGTTCGTCTCCCTTACCACACCCTTCAGACCAAAACGCAGCAGCTTTACACTGCTGTTATTAGGCAGAAATAGGTGTGACGATGATCTTTGCGGAGTCGAACCACAAATGTTCTATCACTAAGTGTGCCAATATTATTACTATAACTACAAAACTACTAAAAATGAAGAAAAATAAATAAGAATTATTTTTCTTATATTGATTAGGTATGATTAATAATAATTTAATTGTATGACATTCATTTTCACAGTTACAAATCGTAGTAATCAAGCAGATTTTATGTAATCACTATCACTTATTAACTCCTTGATCGTCTCCAAATACGATTGAGATCCTACATCCTAAATGAGGTACTTATAGATGCGGTGCATTTTTTTGGGAACCCTTAAGTTACTACCTTTGGGTTATCATCTTTTTTCCATATTAATTACTTTCCACGACTAATCTTATATATAAAATTTTCGTGTCACAAGGTTACTTACCATATTCCTGTTTCGGAGGAATATGGTAACTAACCTTGTGACACGAAAATTACCGTGTGGCTTTACCGATTTTTACCAAATTTTATATTCATATTCAGTAGGTCTGAGAATCGGCTACTATCTTTTTTTTCATACCCCTAAGTGATAAGGGTTGTTCACCCTTAATATATTTTTTTAAATTGTTAGACAAAATTTTTTGTCTTTATTTTTCTATAATGTGGCATTAAAAATACATACAACCCAAAATTTTTACCCTTTTTTCACCAACCCCAACTTTTAATAGCCATTTTAGTTTAATCATTTATATGGCAAAACAAAGTTTGCCGAGTCAGCTAGTAGAAACATAATTTAGGTATAAACTTTATATTTTGCTTGACAGGTATCCAAAATGTTTCCTGATATGAATTAGAAATAAATAATTAAGACATCTTTCGAGGACGTTAATAAAATAAGATACGAATATCTATCACGGTCTTCATTTATCTTATCGAATACGGGCTTTTGTCCGATATCAAATTAATCAATTTATCAATTTTTACTCTTATAACGAAATTATTCACCTTTATCCTGTCATATTCATTCAGTATTTTCAATGGTTAAGCCAGGCAAAAAGAACCATTATTTGAACTTGGCTATATCCTTTTTTATAAATTAATAATAAAACATTATGGCAAACTCACTGTATTCTCACGAGACTGCTGTGAGTGTCAGGGAAGTCTCGGAACAGCTCGTTGACGGCATTCGAGAGGGATATTGAGAAGTTTTGAAATTCAGGCGAGTCTCTGTTGGAGTATTTCGGTTCGTATGGCTCCATCACCACGAACGTAACCCTGACAGTTTCTGAAACATAAGCATATTTTTTGTTTCCAAAAGTCTCATATACAAACTAAGATTTTTTTTATGACTCAATAATTTGAGACAAAGTCGATGTGCTATTTATGTTTGATATTATTTCACAAATATCTTATATTATGAAAAACAATAAGATCTTACTATACTTAGAGATATTTAAGCCTGGATATAGCTTGATCATCCACTATGTTGCCACTGTCAAAATCTTGATCTCATTTATAATTAATAGCACATATTTTATTATAGATAAGATAAGGTAAGAGTAAAAGTTCATTTGATGTTAAGTGACCGTTTTATTTCAATATCTAATCCTACTCAAAAGGTAAAAGATGGTTTCCGAATCAGTCAGTCAAATAATAGGTCTTTATCTATGAAATTGCCGTTTTCATGAAATAAATTTTTCAAGTTTTTTCCTTGCCAATTTGAAGCAAATTAAGGCTGCTAATTCAGCTGTAGATTGAGTATCATCAGCTTCCTCAGTCGCCTTTAATTCGTCATTGTTGACCAAAGTTATCGGGCGACCACGGGGTTCATTTTTCAGGTCAAAATTTCCAGAACGGAAGCGGGCAAACCAATAACGGGTGGTGCGTTCGTTTGTAGTGTTCGCTCCGTAAACGTCGTTGAAGTTGCGTTTTACAAAGCAGCACATTGTTGCCACGACGGTACTCATACTCCATAATTACTCGAATTTTTAACCTATCCATGATGACGAAAAATGTTCGAATGCGATGAAAACAAAACACTAACTATTAAACAAATGACAATTTTAGGAAAAGTAATTCCATGTTTTTAAAATAAAATAAATTGAAATTAGAACTATCAGCGTAAAAATATATTTTGATTTAAATAAATATCCAGTACGGCAGAACGGCAATTTCATAGGTAAAGGCCTAATATGAAATGCCCCAAGGATTCTAAGCGATATTTTACAGGCTGTTTTATACTAACTTTCTTTGGGTTCCGTATCGCTTCTATCTGGTGAGGCGGACCCGATTTCTTCTCCGTCAGCATCGCCTCTGAAATATAACAATATTTATGTAAGATTGTAAAAGTTGAAATAATCGTTTAGCTTAATTATTATTCAATTTCAATAAACTACTGCAAGTTTTATGCAACGGAACTTTAGGAAAATTGAATATCTTAATATTTTGGTATAGATTTATATTATAAAAAACAACAAGATCTTTCTATATTTAGATTTAGCTATAAATTCGAAAATTTTCACATGTAAAGGTTTTTGGCAACAAAAACATGTTACAAATGTTTGTTTTCCTAAAGGGCACCCATCCCATCCATCCCTCAGTCGTTTCAGGTCTATTGCTGATGTAGGTTCTATAAGGATTTTGCCAATAGTCACCACGCCTTGGCATTCGTTTTGGCAACTGCAGTAGGTGTTAATGTTATGTAAGAAGGCGCTGTGTTGCCTATTTCCAGGTTCCAGTGGGTCCATTGAGTCCCACTTGCTCGACACCCTTGAGTGAAGAGGGAATTATGCTAGATTATGTGAAGACCGACATCACACGATGCAGTATATACTACAAGACTAATAACTAACATCACAGCAGTTAACACATACTTTGACACACGGTAAGGTATTTTAAATTACAGACTACTTTATATTTATTAGTTTATAGATACATACATCGTAAGTTTAAATCTTAAATAAAAACCTTACGTATCTTACATTTTTACTTAATACTAATAATATATACCAATATAATTAAAATATCTTCAACTTTCATGTTAATGAACTGCGGCCGATTACTCCTTGTTCTAGGTAAGTACAAACGACTCCGACAAGCAGATGGATGTCATTGTTTTATGTATTTAGTATTTTATCGTTACATAATTTGTTATGCTAAAAGGTAAAAATACCATATTGGTAACGGAATAGTAATTGGTTGATATTTATAAACGGTTTGGTTATGTCACTTAACATAACCAAACCGTTATTCATTAACCGTTAAGAACCGACATTTTAGTATAAGAACAAATAAATAATATGAGCACCTATAAAGTCTTATTAAAACTGAGTGGAAACTGAATATAAAATGACGATATGATGTCAAAGTATTTATAAATAAAAACTCACGTAGTGTCATCTACAGGCGAGTAGTCTGTGTTGTAATCATAAGATGGTGTCGACGTAGAAAACCCTGTAATGTAATACATAAATATTTTATTAGTGAGTCGATAAAACTTGCCGGAAGTAAGGAAAAACAATTGAAATATCGGAAGTAAAAGACAGAGTTCATCTGTCTTTTATTCCATTTCAATGCGGTAAGAGATAGCTAGTCAGATTAACTAGCTATCTCCCAATGAACATAATGTTTTTAACACCCTTTAAATTCAGATCAAAAACCTAATAGGCAACGTATCACAGTTATTTGGGATCAAATCATTTGCCTTTATTCGGGGTGAGTAAACCACCGCTCCTCGCAATATCTTCCGGTAAGAAGGGTAAGTGTGATAAGGCAGAAACCTTCAACTTAGTTCCCAATGATAGCAACATGTCATATTCAGGGTTAAAAATGTATCTGTGACCGATGTCAGTTACTCAGGAGTAGCAATTTATCTGTTATCAATGTCGGATACTCCAGAGAGGCAATATATCTGTGACCGATGTCGGGTCTCAGTGGTAGCATTTTATTTGCGGCCAGTATACTTAGGGGTAGCAACAAATTTGAGACTGATATCAGGTACTTGCTCAGGGGTAGCAGTTTATCTGTGATCAACGTCCGATACCTAGGAGTAGCAACACATTTGGGACCGACATCGAGTACTCAGGTGTAGCAACATATCTATAACCGAGTGGGGTTTTACGGGTAACAAAGTATATGAGACTGACATTTGATTTCAGGTATAGCAAGTTACAATGTATCTGTGTCCGATATCGCTTGCTTTGGGGTAACAGCCTAAGATGCATGTGAGACTGCTGCTGTTGGCAAGTATTGGGAACTTTGCAGGTGGTAGAACTCTTTGTGGTTCGACTCCGGAAGTACCACCGCCACACCTATTTCTGCCTAATAACAGCAGTGTTATACGCTGTTGTGTTCTGATCTGAAGGGTATGGTAAGGGAGACATATTTTTCCGAGGTCTTCCATCTTAGTCCGCGTAGCAACGCATCTGTGGCTAACCTTGGGTGAGACTTTGATCTTATATAGGGTTAATTACAGATGTCCGTGGGCGGCAGTAGCCACTTACCATCAGGTGTGCTGCATGCTCTATTGCTACTTCCATGTTATAAAAGAAAACAATTTATCTACCACCGATGATTGACACTCCAGAGTAGCAATGTATGATGACGTCTGGTCCTTAGGGTTAGCGATATGAAACGAGGTAGGACTCTTATGCTATTAAGGGTCTATGAATAACATTGACCACTCAACATGAGATGCAGACGCTTGTTTGCAAATTAAATTTTATATAAATCGACAAATGTATAAAAAGCCACTTATTAATGATTACAAAATGAAAATACCTCCAAATATATCAAAAAATTGTCGTTTCGCCCGATGTAGGTTCGAATGGATGCCGGGGTCGTCGTTGACCTCCAGAAACTCATTAGCCGAGTCATCCTCGCCTTCCCAGTATAAGTCTTCTCCGGATGTCTGTAACATAAACATATCGTCTTACATACTAGTGGTATGAAAAATTTAAACGATAAAGAAATATTGCAGACTGATCATAAATTAATAACGTGGTAAAAATTTTGATGACAGAAAACAAATGTATTTAGTAGCATTTTAGGTTTTGGCTTTCTTTAAAGTAGTTTTATACTATGTATGAAAGATAATATTTATGTTCTTAAATTAAAAGTTATCGTGCTTGAAGCTGCCTTGTTCCATAGCAATATGATCGAAACATTCGCAAGCTGAATACTGCAGATTTAAGAGGGGTCGGAGGACTACAAACACGTTTAAAAGAGTGTAGATACAAGAAGATATCTCTGGAGCTTGGATCATTCTGAGATATCTTCAAGAGGAGGTACTTATAGGTGTTAGGGGATTGGTCGGCGCTTGTCCCGCCCCGCCCTAATAACGATTTCTATTTGTCGGTCTCGTTGGCACACTTTACTAAGACAAATCCCGTTTAAATTGGGCCAAATAAAGCCCCAGTTTCCAGAAGAAACACGACTCAAATATTCTGTAAATCCACCTCTTACGACTGTGAATCCTACGATACATAAAATTTGATGGAACTCCTGCATTGTTAAACCTAAGTATAATCTAGTTTGAAAAAAGGAGCATACATTGCGCGTTCGACACTCGTTTTTTTCCTATTTATTAACCAACTGTCTTGCAGCCATTGATAGACACAGGTAACGTGATATGTATGTCGTCGTAACAACATTGAATTTCGTTAATTAGATAATACGTTCGACGTTATTTATCGTAACTGTCAAAAACGACCTCCTCTATATTGAGTCTTGGTGATCAATCATTTTTGAAGTTTACTCCTTAAGAATCGATTTTCGGTTATTCCACGGCGAAATCTGTAATCAAACCCAGATAAGATCAGTCTTTCTCTGAGGTTAGCCACAGATGCGTTACTACCCCTAGGGACAAAGTTGGAACGCCTCACAGCAGCGTACAACAATGCTGTTTTTAACAGAGATGTGAAATATAATGTATTGTAGAATAAATGTTGTCTGTCCATCTAATACAGACGTTTAATTCTAAAGATACTTTGAAAGTTGCCTCGTACACATTACAGAGATAGGTTAATAGCGCAAAAAGTTACTCGGTACTGCTTAAAAAAATATACTACAGTAAATACTACCACTACTGGTATAGTCAGAGTAGTAGTAGAGTGGGTAGTAGTAGGAGTATTCGAACTATTAGTAAAAGCACGAGCAAATTTCGCTGGGACATAGATACAAGAGCCTCATTACTTGTGTACAAACGCTAGCAATCCAGAAATAAATCGGCAGCCAAGCCGCAATTAGAGGGCGGGGGTGTTGGAACGAGGAGGGATTTCTTCGCAATTTTAGTTAGTCCAACATGATCCGGCGACGAGTGTGGCAAACGCGTCGCGCAAGATAATGGGGCGCGAACTTCGCCACTAAGCTTTCGAGCGACTTTATGGACCGAAATTCGAACATTGCTCATAAAAACCTCAAACTCGCTTTTTGTAAGGATGTCAGCATAAGAAATCTCATCGGTCGATATTAAATACGAAGTCATAAATCACATTTTATACATACATATACACAATACATATTTACAATACGTAAGATTATGCAAACCCAACGGATGAGACCTGTTTGAACTATGAAACTATTTTTCATACAATGACATTCATCATAGAATGACATCACCAAATTTTCTATATGAACCAAGTCGCACTTGGCCAGCGTAGTGGACTGTGAGGAGAGCCCCACTCAAAACTGGGACAGTAATTCATTAACAACAAATTTTACACTGATTTGTACAAAAACATAAATATCATAATTATGTCAAATGGAACGTTTTTGACATAAGTGACATTTGTAAACACGTAATCGATTTCTATTACCAAATAAGCTACGTTTATATTCTACATCCTCTTACTGCTGACTATGTGACAGTAGCCTAAGCTAGCCGACATCTCTGAGCAACCCGATTTATTGCTTGTACGAGTAGCAAAGTGCGTGGTCAGCTTTGGACATTAGCTGCATAATATTTCTGTTCCAAATTTTATGATGAAGAGATAAAACCATGGTTTTACAGAAAACCAGATTCTATTATTTTTGATAGTAAAATCCTTCGCGACACTCCTATTCTATATAAAAGTAGTATATAAAGCTGTTTTTAGGAGTTTTGGTCCGTATAATTATTTATTGGAACTGGTTTAAGGCATTCCAATTTAGTCTTCCCGCTTAGTTGCCGATATCAATGGATGGAAGCGACCGTACAATAAAGTAAGTTGTGAATTCGTTTGAACTTCTATTTCTCAGGTAAGTAAGTAGGTAGGTAAGTAGATCCTCTTAAAATTATTTTTGGTTTTTTATTTAAGTCCATTGGTGGTCCGTTTGATACGGATTTACTCTTTTATTTTTATTAGTAACATGGCAAGTCAAATATACTGAACAACAATAATAGTAGGTATATATTTTGGACGGACAGTAATTTTATTATCTTGAATATCATTCAAATATCTGTATTTTAGTCTGATCCTTAGTAACTGCTTCTCATTGAAGTTAAAAGTTCCTCAGGCCTGGCAATAAACCTACTTATGTCGTTTCATACTGATGCCATAACCTTATTAAGTCAATCAGTTTCATTTAGTGATGTAGTGTAATTTAATTCCTACAACAACAAGTTTATTGCGAATACAACGATAAATAAACATCAAGTACACAGTTCAGTGTGAACAGCAACTTTTAGTGAGTTGTGATTTTTTATTGCTTAGAAGTGGCACGCAATTGATCTACTTTGTTCTCGTCCTGATGTCGAGGGGTCCGATGGCTTCTTCCTTTTTTTTATCTCTGAAGACGACCTAAATTCAAGTCTCCCGTGTAAATACCACTTACCATACTAAATAAACTATCTGGTTTAATCATATTCCGAATATGGGCGAAATTTTCACTACTTCAGTTTATAGTTTGTAAGTCCGGTAGTTACGCCACTGACTATGATATACATATACGCGAAAATAAAATTCTCTTCTCGCGTACTGTTATAGAAGAAAATTTTATTAACAACTGTATTTTTATAAACATTAGTATAAAGGAACGCTTAACGAAAAAAGTCTAATTCTATCAAAGGACTAGTGATAAAAAATATTGACTTTTCAAATCAGATATAACTATTCGGAAGCGAAGCTTTCTGTCAGTTTTTTAATAACATAGAAGGATAATTTAGTACTTCACATAATACACCTAATTGATCTTAACCCAGAAAATTACTCATAACTTCGATTGCAATTCGCAGAGCTACAGATAATAAATTACTATTGAGTGCACTTCGCTTTAAAGCAACGAATCTATATATTAATACGTGAAGCAAAAACTTTGGACCCCTTTTTACAAAAAATGCGCAGACGGAGGAGTATGCAATTTGGCACACTTATAGTTTATATGTAGGAGAAGTGCAGAATGCTAATATTTTTCAATAATAATGATTATAAAGTACATTAAATCATTGTTGCTGACATTGTCATATGTCAGATGTGTATGTCAACGCGTTATTGTTTTTAAATGCAGCTTACTCAATTAAATCTCATTTCCCTATAATGACATTTTTAG
>MOOZ01000176.1:234863-248089 GCA_002930495.1 Cecropterus lyciades
AGTGCTCAATCCAAGATTTGGTCACCTTATGCAGTCTAAATTTAGGGATTTATTTATGTAATAAAAGTTATTGTGGTTAATATTTTTATAAGATATGTAATTATGTTTCCTTAGATACATTATATTCACATAAATGTAGTGGCTAAATCGTTAACGCTTATCTGGTGCATGCTCTTTCTATTAGTTTGTTATTAAAAATAGATGAAAATAATATTTAAAAAATACTTCAAAGTATGTAGCATACAAAATCCCTCCCTCGATTAATGCGCGCCCTGTCCAAACAGCGGTGTTCGGGAAGATGGTGTTACCTCATTAATAGTTACCTACTGTAATGAAGGAGCGGCTTCTAATTGTCTTCTCAATTAGTAAGTGAACCTATAACAATCTGCCCCTAATGTTTCGTAGTAAACGAAGACTCATTGCACATAAATAAAATGTGATATTAAAATATGATATTTTTAAAAACATGCTTTTATTTCATTGAAATGAAAGGAAAAAATAAACTTTGTATTAGTCAAATCCCATCATACACCATACAAACGTAAATAAATATTTGTAAAAATATTACCTTTGTTGTAAATAAATTGTTGTATTTACAAAGAAAGGTAAGTATCATAAGTCAATCTAAATGGAAATAGAAGCATAAACCCATTATCTAACTACTTAACTGTATTAGTAAAATATTGTAGGTAAATAAGTCTCTGAGCACAGTTATAGTATGTTTGCGAACAAAATGACATTGAACTGTGTGTGTTCCATGACGTCGCCCAAATTTAGCACTTTGTTACGTAAGACTACTCAGAGTTGTCAAGGACTATTACTGGTGTATATTTAAATTAGTTCTTTGTTTTATGATTTTTTCACAGTTAATTTTATTTGGGGTGTGCTGTTTGTTTCTCTTTAGAGAAAGTGATTCTCGTTGTCGGGTAACGTTGTATTAGGGTTGTAACGGAGACCTTTTTAGCGGAGGCGGAGGCGGATGCGGAAGTTAAGAGGTTTGCCTGCGCGGATGCGGAGGTTACCGGAGGCGGAGGTGGAGGTGAACTTTACATTGATCAGTTCTTGTAAAAAGCCTGGTAATTATAAAGATTCAGAACTAAGAAGCGGCAAATTATATTCACTAATAACAGCTTTGCGGTTTTATCGTCTTCCAATAATTTTTTGATGGGTTCATAAATTAAACGAGCTGCACTAAATAATTGTTCACTTAGCACTGAATTTGATGGCGACAATACGTAATTGCGAAATATGGAAGAAAAACTTTATATTTGATTGAATATCTCCATCACAATAAAGTTCTTCATCTAGTTACAACTCGAAGTCAAGTGGTCGCATCGCCTAGCGTTGCTCCTTGCGCGTTGTACGTCAAAATCAACGAAAACAGACCTTCGTCAAAACTCCGCAAACATTTTGCGGAGGCGGAGGCGCAGTTCCGTTACAACCCTACGTTGTATCATAGTAGCGCGATTTAATACGTCCTACGTCCTACTTAAATCTTCCGAAGTACCTATATGTAATTTCGTTTGCAATCTTAAATCACAGATAATTGGGAAAAGTCAAGAGCACAAACAAGCTTGTGTTACATCTCATATAATTTATTATGGTTACAAGCATCAATAATCAAGATACAGTTTTCTGTATGTGATAATTATGTACTTGCGTATTCAATAATTTTGTCCTATTGGTAAACTTCACGCACCTTTGAAAACTTTTTGTTTATATGATTTTTAAACTAAATTCGAGGATTTCATCATTTTTTATATATAATAAATATATGAATACATGTTATGCGATTTATTTCTACACCGTCACCCATAAGGCTATCGATATATCATATAAAATGAGTCGAAGCTTGACTATAAGATTGGGAGACCACTGGTTACTAATACACGATGAAATAATGGCATTTATTTAACAAATTACTGATATCTCTGTCTCGTTTTATTATGTACAGTTAGTATATGCTTCAAACCCTTGGTTCAAAAAAGGAGCTCTAAGTTTATCTAAACTAAAGTTTATTTATCACTACTATCACTGTTAGAGGAAAATATCCTTAATTAATTAGCAAAACAGACGTTGAAACAAAAGCTATTGAGTTAATTTAGGAAGCAATTGACAAATGTTTTTTAAATATACAAAAACATCATATTTGTGGACTGTGCACCATCGTTTTTAGAAATCCTAAATCCATAAATGTACATGCACTTTGAGAAGTTATGCAGATAGCCATACGCAGGTTGGCCAAGTCTTTTATAAATAGTTACTTCTTATAAATATTATTCGTAAGTGTATGCCATCTCAATGAATCTTTGTAATGCACGTACCTATGTATAATACTAAAAATGTCTTATTTCAGAAGTATAATCAGTCTTACGTAAATATGGGCCAAGTTATTCAATATTACAAAACCATTTGGCTCATTACGAGCCATATTCAAGTGCCTTGCGTTACACAACACGATGATCCATTTTAGATAACATCGATTGTCACTCCCATTGAATTGGAATACGAATAATTGATATGAGCCCTTTACTTGACCCACAGCCATCTTAAACATTGGACAAACTATGTGCTAAAAGCCCCGACTTTAAAACTTAGTACAGTAACACCCACACACCGATTTCTCTTCAAATATCTGTTTGTTATTTATTATACCTGTTAATCATTAACCAGTATCTAACAATTACTTATCTTCAATCATTAACTATTGACTATTTCGACCTTAAAATTGGAAATTCAGAGTTCAAAGTAAACTTCATACAGTCAATTACTCGATTACAATTGAGATAGCATTTATGAAGAGTTGAAATAAGTTTATATTATAGGAAATCCCATTGTTCTTTCCACAATATTACGCTTTATATATACAGTCTAGGTTGGAGCTGCGTGATAGAGTATTTTCCAGGCTTGCAGTAGTCTCGTCCTAGGGACCAGATAATGATACATCAAAAGAGTTACAATCATATATACGTTACTTTTATAACTTTAAGTAAAGCAGTGATTTTAAAAGCACTGAATGCATGTACAAAGCCTTTCAACCGTACAACATACAATGGATGTTCACAAGCAACTAGTCAAAGAGACAACGCATAACGAACTTGTCCCATTGTTGCAGATATCCAATATAATTTTCTACTGTTTAACCACAGGGAACGTGTGAGGCTACTTTGCGTGCATCACTTCGTTAACTCTCTGTGCAAACAACAGATTAGCTCAAGTTAAAATGTCATTGCTTACTAGATTTTTATTTTGCCCCGTTGGCGTTTGTATCGTTAATTGCTTTATCCACTCTTTATTTTTTAAATATTTATAAATTAGTAAAACAAATAAATAATCTCTTAGGTTTACCGTCAAGTTGGTACTTTTAAGTGATTCTCAGATTTATTTAAAACATCAAAGGATGTAATCGCCTTATTATATGTTTTGTTTAATAATAAGTGTTTTTTTATACTGAATTTAACTAAAAAAATTTAGAGAAAATTGGGCTTTACAGAGCATTCAAAGTTATCTTAAGTTTTGGGTATCTTAAAACGGAATTATTTTGGAAAACAAAAATCCTTGAATTTCGATAATTTTAATACCATGGGTAAAATGGTGAACACTTATTTTGAAAAAAATAAAAGTATGAAAAAAGTCTCATTCAAAGTTACAAGGAAATTTAAAGTAACCCAACTTGACTGTACGCAAATTGAAGTGGTATTGTTCTGTGTCGTTCAGGTTTAGGTTTCAAAACTTAGTAATAAAAGCCAAAATTGCCAACGTTAATTGCAAATGTCGGTTTTCCAAGCATCGAGCTTCTTATTTTATTCTTAATCCAATACAAATATGATTTTAGGTAATTCAAATTATCAAATAAATCAAAATGTTATTAAGTGGGCTTGGATTTTAAAAATCCGTGACGCAACCTAACGCACGCAACGCTAACCTTCCTACGCTCCTCTGAACATATTACCACTCGATACTTTTCTGAGCCGGGTCAGAAATCATAAAGGGGTTACGTGAAGAATAGCAACAGTGTTAATAATATTACAAACATCGCTTTGGATATTAAAAATTAATATTATTTTTTCAACCTTCATTTTTAATAATGTAAAAGTCACAACCGAGTATACAGTCAATCTGATATTAAGTGACTTTCATTAATATAGTCTACCTCAGACGTTAACACTTACTTGCATGCAGGTAGAACTAATGTCCTATGTGCGATCAGTCAAAAGTGAGTTCCAAAGGTCGATCATTGGTGAATTTTTCCAGGAAGACTAAGAGCGCCTTAAACTCTTCCTCTTACCACACCTCACAAACCAGAAGGATGCATCGCTTAACAGTGCTAATGTAAGGTCGAAATAGATATGCACACGCATATGTGGACAATTTCAGGTAAATAACCTTAATCATATCCGAAGATCGATAACAGTCTATAGGCCGAATTGGTCGACTACCATTAAAAATATCCTAAGAATCGAAATCGACGATACGTGTGTTTTTTGCTGAAACGACATGTTATACTGAACAAAATACAAATTAAAACGATGTTTTATCTACATAAAGGCAGAGGCAGATGCAGTTGACAGTTAAATCGGGACCAGAGTTCATTGAGTACGACAGCAAAGAGGGATAGTGTATCGCATTGTATGACATACAGATTTAATATGCCGAATTTATTCATAACAACAATAATACCTCAAAGGGATCCAATTTTCACGTATTGGGGAGATAAAAACATAAAAAACCTTTTTTGTGCACATCCTGCTCATATTTTTATTCGTCCGTCAATTTCAATACGCACTTAATCAAGACTATGGTATAATCATGGTATGGTATAATAAAAATAAATGCACAAGAAATAACAAAAGGTTTTCGTGAAAAAATATCCGATTCAATATAAGATTTATTTTCAAGTTTACACTCAATTCTTCAATATTGGTATTGTTGGAATCTGTTGATTAGGAAGGCTCTTCAAAGAGTGAAATATTACTCGAGGGCCACGAAACATGCGCTTGGCGCCGTAAGCGTCAACGCTTAGTGAATTTTAGCAAGTTTCAGTACAATTTGCAACGAAATTTCATGGCTTTATGAGTTCATTCACTTGTTCCTTTTATCGCGTGTGTTTTGTGGCCCTCGAGTCAAACATAAAGGTATTTAACCATTATAGTTTTAAAATTAAAATGTTAAGCAAGTGTTATATTCATTAGTGTCGAACCGAAACAGGTTCTACAGCCGAAACCAAAACCGAACTTTCAGCCCTGCTCACAGTTTCGTCCGAAACCGAAACTGAAACCGAAAATTACTAAAACATATTTAAATTTTCTATTTTATCTAAATATATACTAAAATATACTGTATTTTTCCACATTTGCTTGCATATACGTACAAAAAGTTAAATAGTGTTGAAAAAATTAAAAAACAATCATTAAAATAAAAATAATAATAATATACATATTTACTTACGTAGTAAATATACCTAATTTTTATATTTGAAGTGAAAATTCTATACAATCGTTGTGATTTGGAACTCGATGAAAAGAAAATGCGTTACGAAAGCAATTGTAGGCGATACAACTAGATGGCGCTGTACCCTTTCCTGCAACACGCTAATAACTTTTCCTCGTAACTTGTATAAGAGCTCATGTTTGGTATATGCGAAGTAAGAAGTCCGGACATATTCGGACCCATAGGTTGCAGAGAATGCTAAACCGATTTTCGGTAAAACAAGAATACTCTTATGTCATGAATACATAAACTAAATAAATATGTTGTTAATACAAAGGCTTACACTAGAAAGTGAACTTTAAAAAAACAATATTTATTTAGTTAGACATATAGTAGAATACATAACTGCTGACTTTCAAATGAATATTTTAAATATTGTGTTGCGACCGAAAATTCGATGTCGGTTTCGGTCGAGTTTCGGCCAAAATACGGGTTTCGGTTTAGCTTCTGTTTCGGTGGCAAACGTGCCGAAACTACGTCCGAAACCGAAACTGCATTCAGGAGTTCTAGCGCTGTGATCGGTCATGTTTTGCACGTTAAATTAAACTTAAATAAGTAATTGTACGTTTGATATGAATAATATTCAAAAGAAGAATCTACCTACTCAAATAAATATCCTACCTTTTGTAAGAATTTATAAGACGTAATTAATATTTTTCTTTTATGTCGATTATAATTAATCAACGTAACAACCCCTTGATCTATCAATATCAATAAATATGGGAAACTGAATAGCTGTGATATAAAGATAAAAAGACTGATTGATTATAATAACGTTTTCTTTTGGTTTCGGCCCATACTGAGACCGTTTTTATTGTAGGAACCTCTGTGTTATTATAATAACGTAACATGAGATGATAACTAGTAACATGAGTACTTAACTAGTACTGAGTACGTAAAGAGTACTAAAATTCATTAAATAGAAACTTGAGCTATTTTTGTTCCCATATTTTTTAAAGTCAAAATTTTGAATTTAGCTAACCAATTACGGGCGCGAATTATGATAAGTATTGTTATCTACAGCGATTGAACGTATCAGACGATAAAACGTCTGTCGTCGATCAGTAAGACTGTCAATTTAATTACAAAAATACAGAAAAATTGCATTTTATATGCTACGTCAATTGTCTAGCGCCCTCGATCTCTGGAATTATTAAAAAGCCTTTATTGACTTTTATTGCCAATTAGAGAACTATCGCTCAAATTAACTTTATTTTTTTACAATCATTCAGAACGATTACTTGTTCCTTTCCAGGTTATTGAATCTCAAATATTAGACATGCTAATATTTAACCATACCATATGTGTACGGTAAACATACCATTTATGTATTCATCTAGCGAAGCGGCAAGCCTAAGGAGCATATACATATACACCCATAATATATAACAACAGGATCTACAAAACTTGTGTTAGTTTTCACTACCGAATCCGAATTTGGTGTAACTTTTTGAAATACATATTTTATTGATGCTACTTAAAAAGAAGACAAACAAAACATATCCTTTTTTTGATAATTAAGAGCACCTTAAATTGCATTCAAATTTAAATTAAATTATAAGAATATTAAATATGACCTTTACTAAATGTAAAATTAATAATAATAATAAACTTTTATTTAAACCAAAAACAAATACAGTAAGAACACACTTGATACAATATTTACTTTTTCTAACAGTTAGAGTTATCAAATAATTTATAATACATGCTCAAGTAAACATATAAAAGTAGCTGCGGAACTGTATGACGTTGACTCCAGGACCCATTTTAAGATTTATCTTAGCCTGACAAGATAGGTTTTTAAGAAAAATCTAGCTCAAAATATTAACTCTAACTTGCCTGTTAGAGTTAATTTTTTGAGCTAGATTTTTACCAACGTTTGCGAAAAATATTAATAATGTTAACTCATGTAATATTGTCAGAAGAGATTTTTAATAGTTCTGAGGAGAGGCTGTTATTATAATTTGTACTAGTTATGTTTTCATAACTTTCCAGATAGTATTTGGGTTTTTATCAGCTTTCATAAATTGTAGTCGTTTGTAAGCAATCTTCAAATTCTTTAGCAGTTTATTACAAAAATTCCCATACCGAATATAAGTTGTTTTGAGGATGTGATTATCGGGCTCTTTTTTCAACATGCGAGACATATTGTCTCTATTTCGGATACAACGAACCAAACCCTTTCTGAGCCATGGTTGTAATATTATGCTTAGAAGTTATACGAATTAATTTTGAATGTTCTTCAATGACATATTTAATGGTAGATATTGTATCGATGTATCGATTATTATGCGAAAAAGATTTTGACGTAATGGCATAATATTTAACTGTATATAAGCGTCGGTTTATGATCTGTAATATAAGTATCAAAAACAACAGCAATAGTTTTAAAATCAGATGTTACCATGACAGGATCTAGGCAAGAGTCTTTTCGAGTAGGAAATAAATTTGAAGGGACAAGACCATAGGATGCAATCAGGTTCAAATATTAATGGGATTGTTGGTGTAAATTATCTGGAGTAATATCAATGTTTAGGTCTCCCATAACGACTACATTTTTTGAAAAGATATAGAATTAAGTATATTATCTATACCATTTAGAAAGTTTTCATAAATACTTGATGACGGAGAGCGGTATATTGCTACTACAAAGAGGTTAGTATTATTTAAACTAACAACTAAACAGCTAGCATCAGGTATTAATGGTTCGGAAATAGAATTACATAAATTACATCATACAAAATATTATGTGGCATATTTTAAAACTATAATCTTAACATCAAGAATAGCTTAATAATGGAAAATTCGTACGTATACGGATTAGGTATTCGGACGAAGTTGCAGGCAAAACTTACTGATAAAACTAGTAACATGGTTAAAAACATTAAAACAGAAAACCCGACTGTTCAACTGTGTAAGAAAAATATAGCCTGTGTCACTTTCCAATCTGAAACGATTCTACGTCACAATCCGTCAAGCCATTTGGGCTGTAGCGCGTGCCAAATAAATGGACATACATACAAACGTACATACATACGCTCGAAAATATTACGTTCCTTCTGACGCAGGCGGGTAATAAGAGTTCATATTCGTTCATTAACTTTAGTTACAAATATCTCTATTGCATTTATTATTTGCAATAAATTTAACTCGTGTTACTTTCATTCTTTATCAACAACGCATAACATGCTTATCATTGATATGCTTAAGGCATAGGAATGCTAGTTTTACTATATTGCTTAGTATCGAAGTTCTTACATTGACCCCAACAGTCGTAAAACACCTCCATAGTAATAAATTAAAACAATAGCATAATTTTCATATAAGTTAAGACACCTAATACTACACACAAATCTACAAGTAACATAAGCATTCCATACTTTATACTAAGGATGATCGGTTAATAATTATTTAATTATTATGTTGACGGGGGCTTGTTGCAATATATGTACCTATACCGAATATTTACAATTCTCTACTCACTTATACAACAGCATGTTACAAGTTTCTTACCTAAGTTAAATTAATCTTCGAAATTTCCCTTTGGAGTTTCATCAACTTAAAAAGGTGAAAAAAGAAAATATGCGTAATACTTACATATATTAAAAATTAAAGTTCCGCTTCTGTCTGTTAATCTGACCAAAATCAGAATGTTACGCTTCGGTTTTTTCTATTTGTGTAAGTGTTTCTATGTGTGTGTGTTCTATTTGTGTAATTCTTCGTTTTTTCTATTGAAATGGATTACGATCTGATTCTGCGTTTACTTTTCCTCACATTTTTGCAGATTAATATCCAGGTTAAATTATTTTCGAGGTAATGTTTTATTGTAGATCATTGGTTGCTACCGACAAGCATAAACACAAGCCTTAATAGACGTTTCTCACGACTCCGTTCTCACCCGCTCGTCCCCTCGCATGGAAAATGTCACTACCGTGTAGTACAAGCAGTCAAAATAAGTCAAGAGCATTAGTAAATGACCGACAGGTCGTGCTTTGTTACGTCATGTGTGTTCCTTGTGGATTTTGTATTCATAAAATATTTTAAAAATTAACAGAAACATTATTTTAAAATAACTTATATAAAATAAATATTATATAATTTGATTTTAAAGATTTGTAGATATTTTTATTCGACTGTGTCAGTTCAGGGGTTCAGGGACGGTATTGTTTTTCGAGCGTATGTATATATGTTTGTTTGTATGTATGTCCAATTCTTTGGCACGCGCTACAGTCCAAACGGATTGACGGATTGTGACGTATGGCATATCGTTAGAATCGTCTGTTTGGGGGGTGACATAAGCTATATAAATAAAAAATGGCGCCTGAAAATAGAGAAAAATAGGGGAGGTGGGACAACGTTTTTACTATTACGACAATACGGGTATCAAATGGAAGCTAGTTAATAGACCAATCAATAATTTATAATACTTTTACTTGACTATTTAGACAAAAACCCATACAAGCGTTAAATTAAATATATATCATCATGAACAAAAAATCGTTTTAAGCAGTCGGGTATTTTGTTATAGTGTTTTTAACAATGTCACTAGTATAACAAAACGATCGTTACAATTTGTAAACGCTCTGCATACCGCTTTGACAAAGAGGGACCAGAAAGATAACCACTACTACGAAATAAACACGAACAAAAAAAGCGTTGCGTTAAAATGTGATATAGATATATGAAGATATTTAATCTTAAATTCCAATAACCCCACTATACCAGCTATAAAATTAACAATATGAATTTTTATTTTGTACGTTTGCCTGTCTATACAGCTGTAAGAGTAATAAGGCAGAAACTCACTAGTCGTTCTAATAAAATTGAACTCAAGGGTAGCAACATGTATGGCATCAGGACATGGATTATTCATATACACCCATTCAATATATCCATATCCATCTAATAGTAACATCCATCGCTCTTTCAGGTCCATTGCTTTACATAGACCTCCCCTAGGGGGTTTTCGCCAACAAAGACCGCTGACACCTAACATGCGTGATGATGACCACAAAGGATATTTTTTAAAATCGAAACTGCACGTCACACCGACACTATATGACACATAGGTATCCGCAAAATGCAATAATCACTTATAATTAAGTAAACTTAAATATCGGTTGCCACTAATATAAATACCTTTTATGTTCATCAATGAAGGATGTGATGGAAAATTATTCATATTCACTACTTGTTGAACAAATGTGTGTATTTAATAATAAAATGAAAAAACTTTTAAAATATAAAATGGAAAGCGTGAAAACGTGCCACATTTCAGAATGTGAACGAAATATTTTTTCACGAACACATTTGAACTGAGCGAAAACTAAATGATTATTTGAAAAAACATTTCAAAAAGAGCATACATCGTGAAATGAAATCTTTGCGCTCGTTCGCTAAGTAAGTTAATTTCCGACTCGGCAGACAGTTTCAAAGCAATAACTTGTACTAATTAAGCTACCATTTATAAATTTACCACTGTATAACAAATCGCGGGTCTCTTGCTGATATTAATGTCACTTTCATTAAGATATCTATGCTACTTAATTATTTTATACGACTGCGTCAGAAGGAGGGTGATTTTTTACGAGCGTATGTATGTACAGCCCAAATGGCTTGACGGATTGTGACGTATGATAATGACATAGGCTATCTAATCAAAAAAATAGCGCCTGCAAATAGGAGAAAAAGGGGGAATATTTTTTACTATGACGATATATATATATAGATATTACAATTGTTGAAATATTACAATGAGGTTATTACACTTAAAGTACATACCTGGAATGGGATTTCTAATAATTTAAATAGTAAACATATCTTATATCTATATACAAGTTATAGTCAGTAATATTTTTATCTCACATCTAAAACATCATATTCGAATACTTACTACATTATCTTATTAAAATTTCGATCGTAATAGTTCCCTAGACCTAACGTTATTCCTTAGTAGGAGCCTGAGCTAATGTTTGCTCAACAAACAGATTAGGCAGTATGATACGACAAGCGATTCTATTCTAAGAATTCGACGCGCATGACGTTATGGCGGTGTCAGTTGTACGGTTTATCAGTCGCTTTAAATTAGTCTGCATGTCCAAGCCTAACATTTTACGACACATCTCATAAATCTAGGCAACGAAATGAATGTCAAAAGCCTCGTAAAAGTGAGGTTGCAATCATTGCCATAAGAAGAATTGCTAATTATAAGAAAAAAAAATAGTATAAAATCAATGCATTTATAAAAACAAACATTTGGGATATCCAAACGAATGAGTAGTTAAGTACAATATTCGTTAATTATGTTATTTCTAACGCACAAGACAGTAATTAGACAGGAAAAAACGAATATTTAAATAACATTGTTATATAATATCCAGTCCTAGTGCATTAACTGTAGGCGGCGTGGGAGAGGATGGATCCATAGAGAACGAGATTACCAGTTCTGCACGGATTGAATGTTTATTAGTAAATATACGCTATATCTTGGACTGAATATAAAATCTCAAGCTTTTGATTTTTTAAATCAAATGTCCATTTTTAATTTACTTACTGTAATTCACATGAACCTTGATAAAAACATAAGGGAGCATGCAAGCTAGACAGAGATAATCTATGTAACTAAAACAATACTTGCCCAGTATAAGTATTGACAGTTGACGTTTCTTTGCATGAGTGAACTGAGAAAGTAGCAGTCAAGAAAACGTACCGATCTGACAATACATCTCACATTTGCCACAATAACCAACATTACGATGAAACGGGCCCTCCACGAAAAATCGGCAATTTAAAATTAATTAATCAAAAAAATAAAATACTACCGACTTCAATTCTACAAAAAAAGTAAAAAATAATTGGACTATTTTTATTGATACATAATACAAAACGTCTTGAATAGTCTAAAAACCAATCAAACAAAAAAAAAATCGGTTAAAATGAAAAAATGTTTTTTTTTTCATTTTTAACTGTTTTATTTTGCTATTTATACCTACTTGAATGTTGTTAATGCACAACATATTCTTCAATAGTCAAAAAAATCTCGTTCTCATTGCGTCATCATATACGAATATAGGTTTATACGAATTTCAAAACCCTTTGACCCGAATGTCGCAAAATAACGACAGTAAAAATCCGATAACAATTAAATCTACGCCTCTATTCGACATTTACATCCCGTTTCCCGGGCATCATATCATTGCCCTAGACACGGAGAAAATGAACTTATGAAAATTCAATACGCATTGTACAGTCGATGTGAGAAAATCTAAACATAGAATTCAGAGCTCGTAGCAACGGGAAAGAATAATAGCGCAAAGGAAAGACACTTTTCAGGATTAGATTCGCACGTATAATATTTTTCCCCGTTATCATTTATCTATTTTTCCACCTATCTTATGTGATTTTTAGACCGAAGTTCCACCCTAAGAATCATGATAATAATTATTAAGATAATACATTTAACTGACCGCCCGTTGCACTGTTCAAAATTTGACCATAGTTAAACGGTTATATATATATATATATGATTGAAGTCTAAAACGAGTACGTAATCCAGCTGATGGTTAGTGATCACAGCGTCTCATATACAACTTTAAGCAACTACCTACAAAAAAGGAGTTCTATCTGAAGTCAACCACGGATGCGTCGCTACTTCGGAGATCTAAGATAAGTCGCCTTATATAAATTCGAGTCGGAATCCACGTTTTTTCACTGAAACGACACAATTGCTGAAAGCT
>MOOZ01000176.1:249615-263698 GCA_002930495.1 Cecropterus lyciades
GTCTGCATTAGCTGAGCCGTTTCCATTTGCTCTCAACAAGATTTGTAATATCTTAAATTAATTGTTTCTCACTATATGTAACTTTTTGAGGCAATAAACTATTAATATTATTATTATTATTATTAATGCAAACACGCATACATATAATTTACTAAACACAATTTGTAAATATATTATTTATTATTACTTAACTAAGTTTATTGTAAAATACTCCGAGGTGGGCGTAAATAGTAGCCACTCAGTTCCACACTATTGCTACTGTCTACGAACATTACAATTATAAATCTGTTTTGGTTGACAAATAAATCTTATAAATCTTTATTTTTTAAATTTCTTCTTGTTAGAAATAAGTGTAGCGATAGCATCTCTGGTAGTACCTTCTTGAATTTTTTAAAATAGAATACAGATATTAATGTTGGCTATATCTTAAAACTGACTAATAAGTATAATAAAATATAGTAAATAACGCGAGTTAACACTATCCGCACTGTTACTATAAACTATAAAGGATTTGGGACGCTGCTTTCAAACTGAGGAATGGCGAATAAAGTACCTACAGCATTAAGTGTGTCGTGGTTAAAAAAGGATTAAACAACACTGGGGACCGGTGAAACAACTTTCTTTCAATAAAATCAGAAACGATTCGGAATTTGTCTGGAATTTGATATGATCTCGGAAGATGTGAAGCATACCGTGGATAAGCTTATGTGAATACTTGATGTCTTATAATTTTAAACAGTTAATGATTTATAAATGATTATTCGTGTATAATACTTTAATGACTATACTTTAATTAATGGTCTGGATATCATTTAAGTAAAATTTCATTTTTTAAGTTCACCGAAAAAGGTGACATAAAAACGGTTGTTCCAAAAATCACTAAGCCAATTTCATTCTGTTACAACATAGTAGGCCATGACTGCATTGCAACCCAAGTGGATAAAGTTGACATGCCTAGTGTGTTTCGTCTTACCACAGCCTTCATCACCAGAATACTAGTACTCACATATGTTAGATCGAACACAATAGATTGTGCCATGGGTAATGACCGTTGGTCCTACAGTCTGCTGCTCTGGTCTGGTCGAGCGATAAAAACAAATATATGTATCCGATCTTATAAGGTCGTGTCTTTATAAGGTCGAAGCGAGCGAAATTTCGCTGCAAATTTTAGTGAAATTTGCTGACATTGGCTCAAAGCTGACGCTTGAAGTGCCAAAAGAATACTCAGGTCATGTATGTCGTGGCCCTTAGGTAAAAGATACACCCTCAACCACCGACTTCACTGGATACGATAGTGAGATTAAATAATGATATCGAATCAGATGTGAGTTAAAACTAAAATCAAATCTTGATAGATAAGATCAATTCACGACAATTGACAGTAAGTTTATAAGTGTCATAAAAATTAAACGATGATGTATGTCGGCCGAATATATCCACTCAATTCAATTTTGTACAGTACATACATACTCGAAACTATTACTAAGCATCAACGCCTATTAAATCTCTAAATAAACACATTCTGACTCATACGTACATACATACCATACCATACTCAATACAAGTATATACGTATATTAACAAACATAATTTATTTATTACAATAATCAGTAGCAATGAGCCAACAACAGTCGATAAACTTCAAGTAGGTGCAAAATCCTATTCAATGTCGCAAATAAGTAGGACAGATTTATAGGCTACTAATATATCTATCTGCCTTTAAGAACCAGACTTCTTGACACCATAAATACATGCTAACTACGTAACAAATTATCTACGGAACCAAATAATTCTAACCAAATAATTTAAACAAAACTAAAGCAATAATTCCCAAACACTTTTCAGCTAACTAAATTAACAGCATTCGACCTCAGATCATAGACGTCTTGCTTTTATAAAAGCTATTTTGATTCCTAATCTTATTAAAACTGGAAATGTGTACTAATCTTCACTAATTTTATATATGTGTTTATATTTTTGGAACGAAGTTGCTTAACGCGGCTTACGGGGAGTGCGAATTGGGAGAAATCGTCACGTAACGAAATGTGCAGCGTATGTATGCGTGCGTGTATCGAGCCTACTTTAAACTAGCATGGAACAGAGTACTCTATCACTTATTCATTTATGTCAATTAGGGCGACATAAGGTGGAAGTGAAACCAAAAAAATCTGTTTGTTTTTATAATTTTTAAACGTGTCACAAAGCAAAAAATGTTCAATGGTATGTTTGTTTGTATGTACGTCAATTTCTTTGACACACGCTACAGCCCAAACGGCTTGACAGATTGGAACGTATGACATATCATTAGAATCGTCCCAGTTTGGAAAGTGACATAGGCTATATAATTTAAAATAATAGCGCCTGGAAATACTAGAAAAAGGGGGGAAGAGGAGATTTTTATTACTATTACGATAATATGGGTATCAAATGAAGGCTAATAAATAGACCAATCTAAAAATATATATATTGTAATACATTTACTTCACTATTTTGGCAAAAACTCATATAAGACTTAAATTAAATATATATTATGAACAAAAATTTCGTTTTAAGCAGTCGGGTTTTTTGTTTTAATGTTTTAACGATGTATTTAGTTTGTAAACAGCAGCATAAGTCTGTTATATCAAAGTACATATTTGTACCCAAAACTAAATTAAAACATATGTTTCTGAGCATTCACAAACCATCACGAGTATTTAATGTAAACTGACGAAGAATTAACGTTCAACTTGTCCAAGTGTGTGTTTTACTACACATAGATTTATCTGATATTCAGCTGTCCCAAATAGAGTAACAAAGTAACCTGTGTAAATTTTAAGAATATGCAAGCTCCAGATAAACTTTGGATGCATCATGACGTCATCCAATTGTTTATTTTTTGAACGCCTTTGGAGAAGTTCAGACAGAAGCGGCATAAGGCGTGAACTCCGCTAAAAGAGTGGTAGATTATTTTGCATGTAACTATATCTGAATCCAGACGAACTAAGCATCGCTATTGTACCTACTACGCGTACGCGTTCGACGTCTCTTCTGTCTATCTTCTGTTTTATAGTTGTTTCTAGTTTGTTTCTTAAGAAGAAAGTTATTAAAATATCTTCTATTGATTAGTTATAACTAATGTCCATGCAATAATTTAGTTTACATTTTCCAATTACTATCGATAAATAATTTTAACCATTAATTTTATTAGGTTATGTATTTACGTAAATTTAACCACCGAAACCAACATTAAATAAATTCATTAATCGTAAGGCCGGGTATATTTGGAATTTGCCTACATTCAAAGCCTTTTTAAGATACATGTTAACGCAAAAGTCCGAAATGACCTTTGACCATCGCTTATTTACTACCATATGCGTTGTAAATCTTAGGTTTTAACTTAGGGATATGGTAACTGTCGAGAAATACAATCGGTTCAAAATCTCGTATTGTATTGAATGTAGATATATTTAATAACTGTTCTATATCTTTGCACACTTAAATATTTATATTTTAACTAGAAAATTATTAATACCTCGCCCTCACTCTTAGTTTAATACATTTATGTTTCAACTTAACCTTACCAATCTATACTAATATTATAAAGCTGAAGAGTTTGTTTGTTTGAACGCGCTAATCTCAGTAACTATTGGTCCGATTTGAAAAATTCTTTCGGTGTTAGATAGCCCATTTATCGAGGAAGGCTATAGGCTATATATCATCACGCTAAGACCAGCAGGAACGGAGCACCAACGAAGAATGTTTCAAAATCGGGGTTTTTTTTTTAATGGGATATAAAATTTCGGTTAATGTAGGTATGTCACATTAGATTTCTTTTAAACGCGGGTGAAACCGCGAGCTCAGCTAGTTCTATATAAAAAGCCATAAGATTTACCGTACTTCGGGCTTTTACAATAACATACACAATTCTCATAAGACCACCTTCATGTATGCGTTATCAACATCCCGACAGTGCAAATAAGATACTCAGTCTTATGAATCACCTATTTATCTTCAATGAAATATGATATGTTTATGAAACATTGTTAAGAATCACTTAGTCAGAAGTTGATGAGACATAGTAACGTAAATACAGATAAACATTACTTTGATCATGAGTAGACTTATTAAGAAGTCTTAGTCTACTGGTTTGAATTTCAACCTTTTAATCGATAGGTCAGAGGTTAGATTCCCAGGCATAAGACATAAGTTACCACTTGCTTTAACAGTTAATTTAAAATTTCAAACAAGGTCCTCGCGAATTAAAAGAAAAACAAAGGGATTAGACAACCAAGTGGCAATTTAGGTTGAAATTCTGTCATTGAAAGATAACAGGTAATTAGATAAGTTCTAATACTATTTCTACAAATGTTTATTTCTCGCATTAAAAAAGTAACCCCACAATCAGACTTCTAATGACTCTAGCTCTATAGGTCTGTAGACTCCGCTAGTAGTAAAAAATTGTAACATCCGAAACTCCATTCAAAAACATTTTTTGTCTAATAGTCACGTGAAACAGCTTTATGTAACCGCGCTTCAGAAGTCAGCTGTCGCCAGAGAGTCCTTTGTCATTCCTCTCCCGCGATTGTTTCCCGCGTGCGTGGTTACAACACTACGAGTTTTAATAAAAAATAGACTCCTAAGGATCTGTGCTTCCGGTTTATAAATGTTTATTAGCAAAGTTACTGTCGTTGTTATTTATTTGTCTACACGTTTTGACTTACTTGTGGTACGTAAGACATCATTTATACTAAATAGCCAAGCCTCATATAAACTTCAAAACGGTAAAT
This sequence comes from Cecropterus lyciades, assembly GCA_002930495.1. Classification (NCBI taxonomy): domain Eukaryota; kingdom Metazoa; phylum Arthropoda; class Insecta; order Lepidoptera; family Hesperiidae; genus Cecropterus; species Cecropterus lyciades. Next base: position 254,385 of record MOOZ01000176.1, read on the forward strand.
ATTCAGTATTCCCACTGAAAAGACAAAATGCGAGTATGAGAAATACTACATGATAGATGTCTTTAGATGTGGAAAACAACATTTTTTCAGAAAATGAACAAATGAAAAACAATATTTAGTGCGTTTGCATTAATTAACGCAACGCATCGCTAGCGGCACGAACAGATATTCTTTAAACTTTAAACATACAGCCCGTCATTTAAACTGTAACATCGTGTGAAAATGACATTTTACCGATAGATATATGATCCAGTTGGTATCACTTAGGGAATGGAGGTTAATCGAGTTTCGCTCTATTATGGCAGCTGGAAGCTTTTATTGTAGGTATTTGATGACGTTCAGAGCATGAATTTAACTCTGTATGAAATGCGCGGATTTAATATGGATAGAGTACCATTATGACAAGTTAATGTTAAAATGTAGCGCGTTTTAAATTACGTGCTATAATTTGAAAAGTCTGACGTCTAACATTACTATAGAACGCGTACTACCACTACCTACCTACCTACTACTTTGGAAGATCTCAAGCTACGGGGAAGAAGATATGTAAATCTATTTATAAATTTAAATTAAGTAATTATTGAAGAATTCGATTTTTTATAATATATATAAATAGTAGTTGCGTCTATTAGTAACATAAAACAATTATAATACATAAGTTTTGTAATGGATAGATCATTTAAAAACTATATAACTTATCATAATTATCAACTTTCATTGGATTACCGGATTGTTATGATGAAAATAGAGCTGCTTATTATGACATTTTGACACTTAGGTCGAATCCAACTTCACGTCATGTGTTAAAATCCGACAAGCCTTTTCGACTGTGGAGCCAAAGAAATAGACATAATTATATACCTACATACCTACATACGCTCGAAAAGCATAATCCTCCTTCTGCCGCATTAGGATAAAAAAATGTAGCATTACTAAAAACATTTATTTAATAAACCATTGTAACTAATCTACGCTGTCTGCTGTGTCGCCGCTAGAGTACTTTTACGATGATGAATCGAAATGAAGGCTACTTAAATTTCATCGAGTACGCGGAACCCTTTTTCCGATGTACCTACTTATTTGTGCTATGATAAATCGTTCTTAAATTCTAAAACGAATTCACATCATTTGTTAGTTCTAATAGATTATATTGAAGGTAATGGCATGTTTATTTTACTGTAAGATTTAATTCAACCCAAACATATTATTATTCATTTATTATCATATTTATTATTAATTATAATAATTGAATTTGGAACAGAATTCGTTTTTAAAAAAGACACCAATTTCCAACCTAATAGGATTTTATTTAGGGATTTAATTGTTTTAAAAATATAATATCAATAATTGTGCGATCGCTTAAAAATGCGCAACGACACGTGTAGTGTGTACCTGTGTGTGGTATACTCTTTTGAATGTGTGTTTGTGTGTGTATTCTGTGTATTTTCACACCCCATATGCGTTTGAAACTAATTGTATTAATAATAAAATTAAATCATACCATATTACATAAATCTTTGTAACGACGGTATTACTTCACTTCACTTAAGTTGTAAATATTTTTTTTTAATTGCAAAAAAGTTAAAATTAAAGTACCTATAATATTCATCAATAAAACTTTTCACGTTTGAAACATAATTGACGTACCAATACATTTCCACAAATTTATATTTTGATTAATTAATCTGGAATCATCCATTACTAATACCTTATTGAACAACATTGCATATGGGTATAAGATACATAAGAATAAAGTGACACAGGGAGACTATAATATTATAGTACTATACACGAGTCTGAAACAAAGTCAAGAGCCTGTGGCGGAACTTCCCTTAGATACACTAATTACCTTCGAACTGTACTTCCCAGCAGTTTGTATACAGAAGGATGCCAAGAATAAAACTAATGCGTCATAAATAATAGTCAAGAAAAGTATTTGAACTATTTGACTTTCGCTTTCATTTTAAAACTTATACAAAGTGCAATAACTTAGTCGTAACTTGTTATATTTCATTATTGACATTTTGCCTTTTACCGTAGTACCTATCGTATACCATTTACTATGCCCTTTTTTACCGTAGTACCTACCGTATACCAATTTTTGCTTGGTGGCGGAACCAGTACGGTATGTTTGTACGGTGTGTGTGTATGTAGGTTGAAACAGTTTAAGCGCTTCATTGAAAGAGTGTGGTTGTCGCCTGATTTAAATTTGAGGCAACCATCTTAGTCCTCACGAGTAGTAAAGTGTCTGTAATTGACCTCAGATGGAATCCCTGTTCTATGTGAAATTACAGATATTCTAGGGCAGCAGCAAACGGTAACCGTCAGGTGGTCTGCATGCCCCTTTGCTATTTCGATTAAATAAAATTTAATACTAGGTGGTAGTACCAGTGCAGTTCGACCAGAGAGATGCCACCGCTACATCTATTTCCAGCGTCAAGCAGCTTTTGCGTGAAAGGGTGTTTTTTTTTGTCATTTGCGTAGTTGCTGTTGGCTCTATTGGCCTTTTCAGCTTCACCGGGTTTATCATGGCGAGCCATAGCTCAAGCCGGGACAAGAGGACTGGGCTGTGGGCTGGAAGGGAGGGATGGCTTTGGATCCCGTTTGCCGGGTTCCTAGACCTTCCTCCTTCGCTAGAGGAGGGACGGTTGCGGACCCAGGTATTGCCGGAGTCCTGGCCTTCCGCCTCTAGTTTAAATAGTGATTACGGTTGACCCAAGGACACCTCCTGTGACGGTTGTGCTGTAATGGGGTCCTCGTCTCTGCCGGCGGGGACGGTGTGTGTAGAATCTATTATTGTTGAGTATGTGTGGGTTCCCCTTAACGAAGGGCGATATCTAATGTGATCTTATCATCAGGGTAGTCTAGGACATGTCTGGGGCGTCTATGTAAAGCCGGTGCATCCTTGTCAGGGATGTGGTTGGCTGTATTGACAACAAGCTGGTTGGGATGGTCTACAGCTTTATCAAAGTAGCTTTTAGAAAGCTGCTTTATGTATTGAGCTATAGTGAGCAGCTCAAGGTCTTTGTGAAGGTATATTTTTCGCACGTACCAGGAGCCGCCCGTGTCCGCGGCCGCCAGGAGTCATGATGGGCCTAACGCAAGCTTTGTAAAGCGTCACTTTATGACGAACTGCCATTTTATTGTTCTTGCCTAACATGTGGTAGAGTCGCCTCAGTACGAAGGCGACCCTGTCTCTCGTGATTTTGATGTGCTGAGTGAAGTATTAGGCGGATTTGGCCTAAGGGATGGGTTTGCCGAAGAGTGATACTTGTTTCAGTATCTGTCGGTTTCTGTGAGAGTTCTGCAATCCTTTTTGCCAGATATGTAGTAAGCCCTTCTGGAGAAATGGACCGCTTATCAGGATTTACCTCTATCCTCCATTTATTGATCCATTTGCCTAAGGCGATGGCTGCGGATTGGAGTTTTGAGGTGACTTTGCTACATCGAAAAAGAGGGCACCCGTGCCCCTGGATCTTTTTCTATTTAACCCTGTGAGGATGTGCTCTGTGAGGCGGTGCAACTGCTGCACGCAGGAGTGTTTGGCTCTAAAGCCGAATTGCTCATCCAAGAGAAGGTTTTTGGATTGGAAAACCGTTCTTAGTCGGTTAAGAAGTAGTTTTTTGTAGATTTTCGCAAACGTGTTCAGGAGACTGATGGATCGGTAGCTAGAAGGCTCTGTCCTTGGCTTACCGGGTTTGGGAATTCCTATAACATTTGCTTCCTTCCAGATAGCTACTTCAATTTTTTTTTAAAATGCTGTGCTATTTCAGGCGATTTGATGACAACAATAGATATGAAAATAACTTGTGAGGGAGATGCTGCTGTTCATTTTACATTATTCATTATTAGGTATATAATTATTCATAAAGTTGAGTTTATCTTAATAACTGATAACATAACAAACTCGCCTGTAACGTCCAAGAAACTTAAAAACATTAATTTACAATATTAACTTACATGATCCAGACCGTCCTTTGTCAACGATAAAATTTATTTAGTCTTAATAAATGCCACACCAGTGTATGTAAAAAATATACGTCACAGATGGAAATAAGTGTCAACTGTAAGTCGTTTAATGGATTCCACGCTGAATAACTTTAGTGAGGAAAACCGCATCTAAATCCGACAATGACATCAGCGCTATCGAAACTTTATAAACAAACTGGAGATTCGTATTTTGCAAAGTATTAACTAATATAAAGTACGTACGCAAAATTAAACATGCTAACTGTCCCTTTTTATGTAGGCGATAGTAGGGTATTCACATTGCCGGCAAAAAAAATCAAATAAAGCGTTCAATTCAGTAGTAGCATTTGGCAAAACTAAGTCTAATAAAATTCTAACTTACTATTATAAGATATATTTATTCCATTATCTACGAGTATCTCCGTATTTCTGACTTGACAGACAGACAAGAAAAGTGGTAAACTACATCGTCGGCATTTATACACATAGGTGACGTTGTAAGCACGTCCTCTAGTTAATCGTAAAGTCTAGTAGCCAGCAATGCAATATACACCATGAAATTATAATAAGGTTCCACAACTCCATACAGCAAATTAAGTTAAGGCAAATACGCAAGGAATTTAGTGGGTTAAATGTCAAATCAAGATCCACTGGCAATTTACAAACAATAGTTAAAACCATCATAGTTGATACTTTAGCTCTTTGTACTGCAGTGTAGATATTTATTTGAGTGCTACAGTAGATCAAGTTCTATCGTGCTTCTGCAACAATCTGAACAGAAATTAACGTTAATACAGATAGAGAATTTCATAAAGACGAAGGCAGACATAGTTATATGAACTGTCTAACATAAACTCAATCTATTTGAATAACTGATACTACGATATGATATTCTTGTTGAAATATTCCTAATGGATCTCTTGTTAACTAGACATAATAGTTAAATGAAAAGCTTCTAGTTATTTAAATTATAATAAATCATAATAAAACGTCAAAGCACGTCAAACTATCACAGAAACTAAATGAAAATGTCAGTTATCGTACAGAAAAGAGATAATGTGTATTATAGATGCACATCACCTATTGTTCTATATATTATATGTGAATATAGATTGTAGTGTGCCGTAGGGAGTAAATCCGTGAAAGTGAATCCTTAATGCCGCCAAGATACTTCAAGGACTATCATTTGACATCGTCGCGCCCCGCCGTGAAAGGACCAAATGACAGGACACGGAATATAACCAGATAAAACACAATAATAATTTATGAGAAGAATGCTATTAAATAATTCTTAATTCTTTCTTAATTGTAAACTAATAACCAAATATGTATTTAAATGTAATTATATGTTCTAAATGTAACTTTTAAATTTTATGTTGCTCGATTGTCAATGTTTTAATAAAAGTGTTAGGAATATTTTTTTAAATATTATTATATTGAAAGTAAAAAGTGAAATAAATCATCGATTTATTATTATTAATATTCGAAATAGGTAGATATATGGCATATTTGATATGTATAAAATATTTCAAACAGGAACAGGCATCGATTGTATCTATCTGTTGAATTTACGTTGTCTTTGCGAAAGACAGCCGACTAATTTCACAAGTTCACAGTTAAATCCTGTCGCTCTGTAGCTTAACTCCCCTCTATATAGAGCAGTTGTACAATGTCTAATGATCAGTTTAGTGTGTAAGCTCAAAAAATTATAATAATGGCGAACTTGATTTTAAAGTATGACATCACATTCTATATTAGACATGTTAAAATAAATAGAGACAAAACAACTCAGAGCATCTATTTTGTTTTTTTTTTTTGTTTAATATTGTTATTAGTAAAAAACGAAAAATCTGTGACTACAGTCGGATTTCGACTACACGGCGCGAACGTAAAAGTAAAAATACACTATTTATATGATTTTATCAAATAATATTTGACAACTTCCACATGGTATACCTAATTGTATTATATTATAGTATTATATTATTAATTGTAATTGAATATACTTATCTAGTAGTTAATAACAGCTTGAATCGGATTACAGTACCTGGAAAGAAATAAAACATAAAATTAAAAATAAACTAAAATGTATTTTACAATAAAAATTACGAGGTTAACAAATACTACTGCGCTTAAATTTAGAATATTCTCATATTTCACCCATCCATCATTTAACCTTTTGAGGTCCACTGCTAGACATAAGCCTCACAAAATTTCTCCTCATTTAATTAATAATAATCTTGTATTAGTTTCGAAAATCCGAAGTTAAATATTACTCAATTAATACAATGTTGATTACTGAAGCGTCAGTTTCTAATTTCTTCATTCAAATATTGTTTTAATATATCCAGGATATAACATCCGATTGCGTCACATGTATTCGGTAAACAGATAAACTAAAGCAAAACAACGTTCTTCCAGCTTTATATAAATACAGACATAAGTTGACAGCTCTATGTCATTCGCTGATTACATCTGTTCGCAGGGGTTGGGAGTAATAGCTCATGAAATGTATGTAAGCAAGCCGGGACTCCACTCCAGCGACCGGCAAAAAGTAAATAGGTACCTACGACTTTGAAACTCATTGTTAACGCACCCCGTAATCCCTTTTCGACTGTTCCAGATACAAAAGTCATTTTTTGCAAAGGAAGAAGGCTCGATACTTAGAGTCTTTGTCTCACCAGCTTCAACGTAAAATGCCTTTATAATCTGTATTTGTAAATAGAAATGAGCGCGATGTGCCAAAGACGATTTTGTGTAGAAATCTTCTTTTATATAATAAAAAAATGTTATTAAGAAGTATCTTAGATTTTGCTGTATTATTTAGTAAATCTATAATGCACTGAACCTAATTCAAATTCTTCTAATACTGATTGTATTTCACGAATATTCCCTAAATTCAACCAGTAATTATTATAATTATCTCATTCTTTATTTCGGATAAAAGTTGTTTGTGAGAGGATAATTAAAACAGACACGACGAAACGCCCTTATTTGTAGTATATATACATACTTCTCAGAGCTTTATTATGAAAAACATGCTCATAGTAAAAGCGAGTAATCCGCTCAGCCGATCGCCGATCCGTTATAGAGGTACGGGATCCACGGGAAAACATGCAAGCTTTTCACTTCAATGCTTAAAGCGTGTGTGGAGGTTTAAAAGAATTTAGTTTTATTTTTAACTGATAAGAAAATAATAGCAAGAAACGTGTAACAGAACAGAACAAGTTAAAGGTAATAGAACTCTTCTGGAGCCGAACGACGAAGAGTTGTACTATTTCTCGGGAACTTCTGCAAAATATATGTCCACAGGAACCAGTGAATATTGTTATTAAAATTGTGAAGTGTTGGGCAAAATGTAAGTAACTTATTTGTTCTATTTAAAATCGTTAAAATCCTTGAAATTACTATACTACTGAGCATCGGCATAGGCTGCCATGTAGGCCAAAGACGGATATGCTGACTTCATACTCTTTCACACATCTAAAAGAAGGACGTACGCATATATGTAGGTGTTAGATGTTTTCTTCACCGTTAAAGTAATTATGAATTTCTTATACTCGGGTATAAGTCCGTGTTTGTGATCAGAATTTGATCAGTAGACATGTCAGAGAAACAAAAATAGATACAAATTAATCTAGTCACGTATTTTTAATATTTATCATCACTATTATATATTATGTCGCATTTACATATTTTAGTGACTAGTGATGCAGATCAAACAGAAGAGATGTGAGGCGAGGACCTGTCACCATCGACAACAACCGGTGATATCGACATGAATTATTATTCGTGTATTGGCTCCCTTAAACGCGAATTCCAGCTCAAACACATACACACTTTAAGAAAAAACGCAAAATACCATCTCCATTCTTTTACGACGTACTTCTTATATTTCTTTAGTCTCAACTCAACTTTACAACACCTCGCGATGTGCCGCGATACAATGCAATAGTACGAACTTATCGTATGTATTTGGGTCCTTAGCGCACTTATTCCTCGACAGCTCAATTTAAAGATAAGAAGGGAGCTATCAAAATTTTAATAATGTTTCGTCTAACATTAAGATACTGATTCATGAGGAATATATTCATTTAGTTAAAGTTTGAATTTTGCCAAATCTTTGTATTTTGATAAACGTTAGGTGCGTACAAATCTGGTTCATTCGTGGCAAATGAGCCACGAATGAACTGCACGCGCGTTTGTTCGTTGCGCCTATTTAACTTACGTTCAGCGCGCACATGGGTGCATATGTATATCATAAGCATGAATTTCAGTACCCCTCATTTAAATTGTTGTTTTCGACACTCTTTGAAAACCTCTTTATCTTGTCTTTGACAAGTTACAGCCTTGTCTTCTGCTACTTCTGCTTACCTACACAACAGACCTAAAAATCTCATTTTACACGCAATAGGCATATTTACTTCACGTGCGCTATGGAACACAAAGCCCTTAGATTTGCCAGTACAAATATACGTGTGTTCAGGTCTTTGTTATGAAAAACACGTTCCAGTGTAAGCGACTAATCCGCTCAGCTGATCGCCGATCCGTAGAGTTACGGACTCTGCACGGAACGCATAAAGGTGCTGCGTTTTACCGTTCTATTATTATATCCATTGAGCACTGCCTTCTAATGAGAAAGGGTGTTTAAGGCGTTATACGCTATTTTTGTTGTTGATAAAAATTGAGATAAACCAAATCGAAACCTGTTTCTACAATCTTCACTGGACACCCATTAACACCGTATTAATATATACAACTACATCCTGCCCTCTCAAATGTTTATCTCCCTAAAAAATATATTTTGCGTTAATTACGCGTCGAAAGCTATTGACAACTAGCAACCAGTGGAAATGGAAATAATAAAACCCGGGGATTCCCTGAACGGATATAAATTGTTTACAGGAATTAACTAAGCGCAGTTTTGGCCTGCTAACATGATACAAGGTAACAGGTATAATTACAAATTTATCTATGTCTCGGCAAACTCGAGTCGAATCTTTTACCACGACATCACGTGTATTACACAAAAGTTTTAAAGAATTTTTCAGCCACTTAAATATTTTAATTTATGTAACATGAAACTTTTGCTTAATCATTTGATATGTACTTAACTATTTTTAAAACGTAAAAAACTATTTATGTAAATACACTTAAGACTATAAGCATACACATGTGTGTACCTAGATATATATGATATATGGATATATATGTATACAAAACTACATAAACAAACACATGACAACAAAAGACATGCAAATATATATATATATATATATATAATCCATATTCGAAGTAGCACCATTTTGAGACTTTATGAATTGTTGTAATATAAATACTTAAAA
>MOOZ01000176.1:265729-280922 GCA_002930495.1 Cecropterus lyciades
TATAAAAAGTTTTTAAAAGCATAAACTAATTTGAACTTTTTTAACAAAATTTTACACAAAAACATTTTTTGTGTAAAATTTTGGATATCAATACCTATTTTCAGATGTACAAATTTGTTGAAAGTCCTAACATAGCACCGTGAGAACGGAAATTGAATTAAATACTTAAACCACAAAACGCAAATTTCGTGTTAGGTGCCATTAATTCTCACGGTACAATATGTCGGTATATAATCTGTGAAAAGAAGGGTAATTTTTGCTTAGAATACTTGGTACTTAAATGCGTGAATTAGCATAACTTTTAGAGAAGGCGTTAACAGGCGACATAGCGACATAGACTGAACAATAGGAAAATACTATTAAAATTTACTTCAACTGATGGACGATAACTGCCTGAGGCCTTTTTTACCCTGCTTTTTGGTAAAAAATACTTGTTGTAGTTTTTCAGGAATTTAACTGAAAACTCGTGTCACGGTGTTTTAATAAGACTTTCAGTAACTGTTATTTTAATTAAATAAATATTTTATTTGTTTTAATCAAAGTCTCGTAACATGACTTTTTCTTTTATTCTTGTTTAAAGTAAATATTAATATTAGTAATAAATTTTAATGATAGTAAAATTATTCATTTTCAGCGTTGGGCCTAGAGATTACAATTATCACATATTAAAATAACATATTTAAATAACCATTAAATAAAATGCCAATCATCCCTTTAACAGAAAACCGTTTAAAAATACCATATTATTCCATTTAGTTACATAATTGTTTTTTAACTAAAGTAATAAAATATTGAGTTGTGGGGAGGAACGTTTAATTATATCACGTTTAAAAATTTTTGCATAAAGATTCAATAAAGATAAATAATTCCTGGAACTCGCCGATTAGGAATGCTGATACGAAGACGTCGAGAACAAATAACCAGAGTTCACGAAATGTCTATAATGAAACATTCCGATATACACACATAAATTTATCAGTCTGCTGGACTGATAAATTTACATATAAATATTATAGGCAATATTATCGGTCAGAGATTGACTCAATGTTTCTTTGTTTTTGGTCTCTATATATCTGAGTAGTAAACATGCAGTTCATCTGGAACTGCATGTTTACTACTCAGATATATAGTAGTTAATAGTCTCCGCCATATTTTGACTACTGTAATCTAATTGTAACCAACTCCGAAGAGTATTTGACGATACAACTACTTAGATTGGTCACAAACGCATGACGGCGCGGTGATATGACTCAATACCCAATTCAATGTAAAAATCAACAAAACCACAAAGACACAACAAAACTATTGAGTGAAAATTCTTTGTGATTCAATTCGTATTAATAAAAAAACAGTAAATTCTCTTGATGAAACTTGAAACGCTGTTGTTATTTCATTTGATAGATTAACACAGTATAGTGATTTAAAGATTCTTTAGAATATTTCTGTACTGCACTGTAGTCTATCGACCCGTAGGTACTTGACTGCACTGACCAGTATCGTCGTTAAGCTGAGTCGAAAAGTCAAGTGGAAAGAGAATAGCAGATGCTCAGCAGAAGGTCAGGAGAAACAGTAACGATATATTGTTATTAATGATGTAATATGGAAAAATCATAATATCTATCCATGCTGCCTTAATTGTTGCTTTCATGAATTTAGTAAGTAAATAATTTCTACCTTTATTCCATAATATACAGCCGTATAGATTATGCCATAAAAATTATATTTAATTTTCCATACGTAAAAAATACATTTAAAAGGATCCATGTAGCAATGAAAAAATATGTCAACAAGTTAGAACAAGTGATCTGATTTCACTACCTCAGCATGTCAGTTACCAGACCTTACAAAGGCGACCCTGACCTAACTCGAGATGTTCCGTGATACACAATATAGGTAAAGACCTACCACACCTACGCCCTACTCGTCAGCCAGATAGCTGAAAGCGTACCTATACTTTATTTTTAATCCGACCGTCTACGTGCGCCTTCAGGTAAATTTACGCGAGATTCTTTTGAAGCCCGCCCTCACTTCATTCATTTTTATTGAATAATAATATTTGTGTTAAGATTAATAATATTAATAATATTTGTGTTAGACGTATTAACGTATCGTATCAAATTGTAACTATGTGAGTCTTTTCCTATTAACCTTGGTAGATCTATTTATCTCTAATTATTTCTCACATTCATGTTTCACCCTCAAACAGCCCTCCCTACTCTGCGCGACTTCGGTCTTTAGCCGTTTTGTTCCAGCCGTATTTGCATCTGATCATGGGGCGTCCTATAAGGACTGAATATACGTGGTTTCCAATCGAATATCAGCACAATAAGTTTGTGCTATAAAAATCGACACAATAACATTTCAGTTTGATAATCCTGAGCACTATTACTTACATAGTTCTCAGAATTACATATACCTTAATTTTTTACGAATTTTGTTGCAAATATAAGCATGTAGTAAGTAGATACAAATGGTAGCAGTAGGTAAAATATAAATAACAGGTAGGTACGCAAAATATATGCCAATGTCACAAAATATAATGTTCCATTCTGGGTGGTATTTGGACACGAGTCTTATTCGACTAATGAAACCAATTAAATAAAATAGTCGCAAATCATATTTTGTCGAAAAAATACATAAATCATATTTAAAGAGTTGAGGAATTAGTTCAGGGATAATTAATTGATTGGAATGATTGGCTGTGTGAACGCATTGCAATGTGTTTAAATTAGTTCATTGGATCGAATGAATACGTGATGAACAAAATTGTCGTCGATTAGCACCGTGGCTGTGTTCCTTTTAAGTGATAAGAGCGAGCGAGCAATTAACAAACACAATATTTTTCTCGGAAATGTTCTGTTAAACTATTTGAACTTTTTTAACTTATTGCCGTTGTTTTACGTTCAAGACGATCTGGATCTTTTCTCTTATTTAATGAGATGCTGGGTAGAATTAAGTAGCCTATGGTTATTTTTTGGTGTTAAGCGATTAAAAGTAAAAACGCGAGCGAATTAGCGATTAAAAATAGAAAGCGAATCGAAGCATTTTACTAAACGCTAACATAAACTGCAGTATAATGTAATATCAGATACATAGAATATGAGATTTACGCTTCACCTACTATTACTACAGATACCTGCTATAAAGATACAAACAATTAACGTATTAATAATGAATGGTAATTCTCAACGTTTTAAATGTCGGACAAATTGTTTAACCAAGCGGAGCTAGATGCTCCGCTAGGTTAAAAAATTGTCCTACAAGCCAAGACTGATTGATAATTATATTATTACTGAGATAATATTACATTATTGTAGATAATTGAATGAAATGTCAGTTGGCATACATTAAATATTTCAAATAGATTAATTTTACTTTTCGAATAAAATAACTCGTTTAAAATTTTAAACAAATTATTTAACACGATGAACCAATGGTATCAATGCACATTTTTACTGGGTTAGTAAAATAGCAGTAATATTTAGTATATTACTGCTGGTCCTTGTATTCCGCCGGTTACATTAAATAGATTAGGACTCATAAGAGGATAGAATTTTAAATTGTTACATGATATTACTTACAAATATGCTTTATTGTATGAAAAGCAACCTTTACACACATACGCTATATGACCATACTAAATAAATAAAATTAATATCTATCACTTTGTATATTATTGTTTTTGTTATGACCGTTGTCTCCTGTGCCTTGACGACATTAGTCATCCGTTCCAGTGAAAAGGGAGGTCAATCGCGGCATCCCGACGGACGAGAAGTTTTGACACGGCCCGTCCTGACTAGTCAAACAGAACTATTAGTCTAACAGTGTTAGAGTGGTGGCGAGTTAACATGATGTATTCACGTGTACATCGTTGTGAAACGTTTCTTTGAATGTTCACACCACATCCCAGATTGGGATTTTCATTACAAGCTTTTTAAAGTAATTTTTTGATGTGAAACATCTATAGGCGCACGTAACGCTGATTGTTGGTGTGGCGATCGCCACACAAATTTTCGGAATTATTAAGTATCGAACAAAACTAAGCGGGCTGCGGTTTTAATTCTATTTAGGGCGGAGTACTGTTCGTAGATGGCCTTTTCATCGTGCTATATATTTCGTTCCTGTCGCAATCTTGTCTTTTATGCATATTACTTGTACGAATACGATGTTTCACATTTTCCAGGCGTCCCGTGATGGCTACTTTACCAATAACTTTTTTAACAATGCAATAGTATAAACTAACCTGTCAGATTATTTTATTTTAAAGGGTGTAAGAGACATATAAGGCGATCAACCTGAATAAATACAGACTGAAGTGACTACTTTACTCCAGGTGGATATATTTTATAGGTTCTCTTCCATTAACAATATTTGTTTTATTTTTATTTTCATCAGAAATTGTTACTATTATTAACATAACATACATTTAATAATCAATATTTTCAAACCCCACAAAACCACATTACCAAACCATCACTTACTAACGTAATGCGTAATTTATATATTGTGCAATTAATTACTTTAAACTCTCCAGTACTTTTTACGTAAGTAATTTTAGTTTGCAAGTATCCAGTATTCGTTTTAGGAGTAGTCACACGTAACCTTTGTGGAGTGATTAAACACAAACTGTAACGACATGTACAATTTAGTTCACTCTGTCATCACTACGATTTATGGGCTATTCAAAGCTCAGGATAACGCGGCCATCTTGTAATTGACATACTAAATTATTTTGTCTGTGTTCTACTTACATCGAATCGCGGGCTCTCGTGATGCTTACTACCATAATAAAATGTAGATTACTGGTAGCGATCCTCATTCAGAAACACAAATTAGTAAGTACCGTAGTACAGAAGAGTTTGTAGTCTGAACAAAATCTTGATTTTCTCATGAATATTATGTGCGAGAAGTCTATACAAAGATTTTGTATATAAACCATTTTTCTTCATTTTAACCAAAATAAAAATTGCTAAGTAATCTAAAACATATTAAATATTTATTTTAGTAGTGCTTATAAAAGTAAAATACATTTGAACATTTCGTTTTGAACATTTGATCAGTTTGACTGGGGAGGTACCACCGCCGCAAGTATTTATTGCGTGGAACAGTTTCTGCGTTTCTTCTTCTATAGTAGAAGGGTGTGTTCCCGACTCACTTTTGTATGAGGTGACCATCTTAGTCCTCGGGAGTAGCAATTGTGATAGACTTCAGATAGAACCCTGTTCTGTATGAAGTTCCTTACAGATGTCCATGGGCGGCAGTGGCCACTTACCATTAGGTGGACTGCATGCTCGTTTGCTATTTCATCCTTATATTTTATTAAGTATTTGTTTATAACAAAATCAATAACGGAAATTAACATAATTTAATTTTATTGCAGATTTTTTAGAAAAAGAAGTTTTTAAGTTTTATCAATATTTATGACCTTACAAGTTACATAGTTATCAATGACAATTTTCAAAAAAGTATTTTTAAGCTGCGTCCAAAATTTCATGATTATTTAATGGTAGGAGAGGCCAAGTGTCTGGCAATCGCACGTGACATAACAGGGAATCGTCATTTCGTTAACGAGACTATTTTAAAAAAAAATACGAATTATATCCAAAACTGACTAACATTCGCACTTTATAGTAAAGTTATGAATAAATTCAATGCGGGGCAGCTAAAAATATTACTTATCCATAATAATATTAAATATTAGTTTATTATATATTTCAGTTTATTCCTTATAATTACCACCTGCAGCAAATTTTGCCGCCACTCAGGGTTGACAGGTAGAGAATGCCATAAAGCATATTAAGTTTGCCATATTGTAACTTTTTGTAGAGGTGCAATAATATATATGTAAATAAAAATAAATAAATGCATTATGATAAAAGTATCTTTTGTAAATCTTCGATTTTTTACGACGGGTATGTGTAACTTATTTTTATAAGGATAAAATTACATAAGGTATATATCTTGCCCAAAGACAAAAGAAATACTAATTAATAAGTAAATGCTGAACAATAGATGTTTAATAAAAATTGACTACGTACATATTACTAACTACATTCTACTATATTTTTAAAATGCTATAAAATTTGTCACAAAATATGTAGTTTTAAAGAAATATAGGTATTTATACAGCCAACTTCATGTAAATTACATGTGAAGTACAATGTATTTGGGAGCCCGCTTGCAGACTTTGAAGTCATCAAATAAAAAGAGACGGCGCCGGCGCAGACGATGACGAAATCGGCCTCCGAACTTCGAGACAATTTGCATGTATTCGTTCTTAGGCTTGACGTGCACGATACATAAGATGCATTTCGTTTTTTATTCGTTTTTATAAAAGAAATATACCTACATTTTTTTCAATAACTCTAGTAATTATTTTTTTGTCCAAAACCGTTCAGGAGCCCAATACGAACATTAAAAACTCATCTTAATAACCCGTCTACGGCTGATCCAAGCGTAGTCACCTATACTAATTATATGTGGTTTTTGTTAACGTCATACAACATTTTTACGATAATCAAAAATATTATATAATCTATAATAAACCTATAATCTACATATCTGTGGTTATTGCACAGGAATTCTATTCTCATCAAGTGTTGCTTATATGCAAGCAATAGAGAGTTTGGAAACACAAATTAAGCGGAGTTTAACTGTTAACTATAAATGGACAATCACTCGTAGTTTCGAGTATTGAAAACCGTAGTATTTATTTTTAACAACGTTTTAGTCTGCCAAATTAGACACTCTTAGTTCTAAAATATGGCACGTGATTGTTATACACTTTAGGCTGCTAGTAAAAGCAACATTAATGCATAGTCTGCAAATAGTTTAACACTGCGAAGGGCTTATATTTAGGACTTATTATATGTATGTATGTATGTTTGTTTGTATGTATGTCCATTTCTTTGGCACGCGCTTAACGGATTGTGACGATGACATATCATTAGAATCGTCTCATATATATAATACTTTTACTTGAATATATTAACAAAATCTATATCATTATGTACAAAAGTTTCGTTTTATGCAGTCGAATTTTCTATTTTAATGTTTTTAACGGTGTTACTATGTAGTTTTATTTCACACAAAAACGAATTGTACTAATGCAAGTAACCTTCGATACCGATTGGCGTAATAGAATATATGTGTGACAAACAAGATAGTATTGCTGTATTTTTTGAAATTTAACAACATATGCATTTGTCACAAAAATAAATACTTACACACAAATAGTTTAATAGAAAAATTATGCCCATAACGCGACAAAGTTTGTAAAAGAAAAAAGTGGCACCAAGTGGTTCGTATAATATTAGACTCGGCGCTGGCTAGCCAGTTCCTTTGCTTGAACTTGGCTTGACACGCTACCGCGAGTCTAGATTAAATTTTCAATATATCTTAGTATACATGATTAAATATCTTCGTTTGAATAATACCGTAAAGAACATAAGCTAAGTGGCCAACTTAGATTGGGAGTTAAAAAAAAAAATAAGAAATTTCATGCAAATCTTCAGAATTACATTACAGTTAATAAAAAATTAAAGCGTATAACGTAAATAAAGTACTTCGACGAATTAATAAGATTCTGTTACTAGAGGACTTGATCTTAAGTGGATGATCTACAATACAGCGTTTTGCGGTCAATGCAACCATGACTCAAACTTTCCCCTACCTCGAAATAACGACTCTATATACTCGTATTATACGTGTTGCGAGTCGATTGCACGGATTCTACCAGATCGCTAAAACCCGTCCTAACATAATATGCATTGCAATTCAAACATACATTTAACATGCAAAGTAAACTCGTTCCTGCCACAGCCTAGTATAAGTATGCATATAACATGTGGAAGTTTGAAGAAGGTGTTGTGGGATGACAATATTGCATCCCGAGGCTTTTGAGCCTTTGTCAAAATATTCAAGCCACTTCCCACCGTACTACTTGATAGAAGTGACTATATTGGCTTGCAAACAAACGTGCATTTAAGGACATTTACTTCTGTTCACAAGATAACACAATTTTAATTTGAACTGTTATAGAAGTGAAATGTCTTCCGGCTGAATAAGACAATAATTTATTCAACATTTTTGTTTTTATTATATTTTTAAAATACTACTTCTTTTAGTCTACCTATCTATACACGTCTTTGGGGCAACTAAACTGATTCTGAAGAGGCTTTCGCAGTAAGTGTTTATGTAAGTAAGTTAGAGTAGCATGAAAGATGCTTACGTATGCGTATAATAAATTATGACGTATAGTTATTTTTTATATAATTGTTTCCGACGATAAGGTAGACGGGCTACCAACGGATATTAGTTAACATTGCCTATGGATTGTTGCTACACCAGAGGAGTCGTCAATGCATCCGGCTATGAAGGAGAGTTCTCTTGCTTGTGCAAAAGAACTCTCCTTCAAAGCCGGATGCATTTGCATGCATCGTTGCGAAGAGAATATTTTTGAGGGGAAGAAATTAATTTCACATTTTGTACAATCGCAGCAAAACAAAACAATATTTCAATGTGAGTTATTTCGACAAGCCTATCGGTGTTACTTTACTTCGTTTATTATGTGGGAGGGTTCAGGCAGAAACCATCATTGAAGTAATTTATGCGTAATGGGTGACCCATTATGTAGGCTAAGAGGTACGGTATATAAATTTATTCATGTTACCATTCATTTTTATTAAATAACTAAGTAACAAACAAGCATGCTAGTTGATAAATCGTTACTGCAGCCCATGGACTATAAATTGAATAGAAGTCTTACCGAACGTCAGTCCCACATACTTTGGCTCTTGAGCACTGAGTAGGAATTCCTCGTGTGTATCTTATCACATATCACCGGCTCTATATGTTGATTACTGATGTCCATAGTCGACCGTGACAACTTATCATAAGGTGGACTGCATGCTCGTATGTGACTTCAACCATATAAAAAAACATCCTTCAAACATCAATGCATCGGTGTTTGAAAAAGCACTCCTTAAGTAAAAATAGGTGTATGACTTCAGAGTCAAATCACAAACGGTAGGAAGACCGGTTTCATGAACTCAATCTTTCAAATTATAAATTTGATTTTTTAAGTAAGCGATACTCCTAAAAGGTATTCAAAGCATAAACATAAACTTTAAAGCAATATTATTTATGTTTAACAAATTATTAACGTTAAGATGTTGAGTGAAGTAATTTATTTTGTGACACATTTCTCACTGATCGTCCATTATTTAGCAAGTTTCTAGTACGGCCATTGACATGCGAGGCAAACAAGGGAAATAATACATAGTTTATAGTTCGGTTAAAATATATTTCATGTACTTTTGGAAATGATCTAATCTCAAAGTTCATTGGTAGTGCTTATCAAGAATTTGGAAATAACAAAGAGGCAGTATTTAAATTAATAACATTAGAGCATCAAATGTATTGTCTATAAATTCGAAAGGTACTAAAAACGTTTTCGTGTACAGGTAGGGGTATATAATATTGTTTAATTCGTCATTCTATTCCCTAAATGACGTGACTACTCATGTTATCTAATAGTACCTACTTATCATCGTATATTTTTTATCAGGTAGGTATATTATCCACTCTTAAAAATCCTATCTACTTATATATAATGTCTTTCGACAAAGAGCCAATTGTACGAAAATTGCGGGTTTCCTCAATTTGATTTTTATCTGTAGTTATTAATACGAATCGTAAGATACATTTGACGATGTTTACCTATCAAATACGAAGGCCTCAGCACTGACTTCATCAATTTTAATCGCGCGCCATGTAAAAAATTCTTACGTAAGTGTCAAAGTTATAAACAATTAGACACGTGTGACGTGCTGACTAGTAAAAACTTAACACTTGGTACAAATGTGCAAGTTACAAAAATATATATACATATAGTTAATACGTACATATTTTTTTTATATTATAGAAGTAACAAACGAGCAAGCACTCCACCGGATGATGAATGGTCACTGCTGCCCATGGTCCCCCTCAGGTTAGGTAGAAACCTACCTAAAATCGACCACAAATGCGTTGGGATCCCTAAAAACATAGAAGACAACGCCTTAGGATAAGTATGCCTCCCTTACCATATCCTTCCAATCTGAACACTCCAGCGATTACCTCTGCTATTGTTAGGTAATATGTGTTCTTGTGATGCCGCCGGAGTCGAACCGCCACCATGAAAAACATTTATTATTCTATTTCAAAATAAGATGTTACAAGCGAAACAATCCAATTTCACAATAAATTTTGCTAAAATCTTGTAAAATGCAGGTTAAAGACCTTGTTAAATGGTGTTTGTTTTGTAGGATCTGCAGACAGTTTTCAGCGAGATATAATAGATTGGAAGCTGATTATCCGTCATCTACAATGACATCTACGTGAAGTTAAAACACTTGCTTACTAAGCGTTATATCCCGCTAAATACCAATATGTAAGAACAGACTATACTTAACTGAGTAAGGCCTGAGGCGCATTTCGTATCAATTCCAGTGCAGTTTAGAGAAAAGAAATGCATACGTTTTAGTGATTCAACGGTATTATATTTTAAAACTGTCCATAAGGTTTCCGAAAAGGTTTAACACCTGGTCAAATACGAGCTGGACGAAGACGTATTGCACTGTCCAAAATATGAAAGAAAGATGTTGTTATTATATAGAAGTAGCATTTTGCTACTCCTGAGGACTAAGTTGGAACGCCGTTAAACCGGGGTACAATCGCACAATATTGCTGTCATATCCAGAAATAGGTACGGCGGCGGCGGTAGTGCCTTCGGAGTTAAACCACGAAGGGTTTTACCGACATCAGTTCAAAATTATGCATCCAACTCCGCGCGACGTTGCTAAATTTAGCCGATGAGTTAAATGACAAACAAGCGGGATTTAACGCTACTTATTTCTTTACGCATTTAAAAGCCTTAAATGTTTAGTTACTAGAAGTCCGTTTCAACTAATCTTTAATAATATAACTTTAGTAACCTTGATAAACAGAGATACGATATAAATATTGTTCTATTGAACTTGGCATGATTATCAAATTATTTTAAGATAGCTAAAGATGAGATATAACTTCGTACTTTAACGGCCATTTGCAAAAATACTGTATAAATATACAAATAATGATAAAACCATATCAATATCATTTTTATTTACACTCAATGCAATGTGTGAACACCGTGGTATGTTAACATAAATATATATAGTTCACAGGACAGTCTGTGTGAATGAGGAACTGTTGATCGACCATAGGTGTGTGTAGAGTTCTTAATCTTTATTTAGACTAAAGCAATATGTATATTCGTAGCATGTTAACATATATTATATGTAGTTCAAAGGACAGTCAGGACGAACCATTGGTCATCCATAGGTATCCTAAAAAAAATGTGTAAGGATTTTTAATAACATTTTATATAAGTGAAGTAAAAAGGGCACATCCATTTTAATTACATAAATAAGTTTATTGTCAATCAAATCTTTTTACGTAATAATATATATATATTTCATTTAACACTTATATGAGTTTTTGTCGATGTCGAATAGTCAAGTAAAAGTATTATAGTATACATATATTTAGATTATGTATTTATCCTCCCCCTTTATTCTCTACTTTTAGGCACTCTCTTTAAAAATTATATATATGTATATATATTACCCTCCTTCTGACGCAGTCGGGTAAGATTATTATATTTAAATATTTTTCACGCGAACTGTTTTTTTTGTAAGCTACTCACGTGGTTTGACAAAAATCATTTATATAAAAATACAAATAAATATTTAAGTGCTATTTAATTGAGAAAGGTTATATATGTAATTTTTCGAGGGTGAAAATTCAGTGATGAATTTCACTCTTAGAAGGACCGTTCCAATTTTCCTATGGATCTTAAAAAAGGATAAAAGCGCTCAAGTAAACATCCGCGTCTAGATTATGCAACAATGATAGAGCGACGAGTCACTTAGCTTATCAGCTTTATCTTTCCCGGCACCGTCTTAACATCTTACATTTCTTTAGTTTTTAACTTTTCACATTAACACGACCATCCAACATTTGGACTATTTTAAACGACCTAATTTCAGACCTGACAACATATCATCCTAACTTGTCCTTGTGGTAACCATGTTCTGCGTTTCCACAATAAAAAGTGGAGAACGTTTAATATTATGAGGAAAACTTTCACTGTTTGAATATAATTAAAGAAATAATTAAATTTTGTAATTTGAATCGGTTAAAGGTAGAAAAAGTAAGATAAATCACATAATGTACTTCTTAATAATTATAATTAAAAATGTCTTAGAAGCAATACCCCAAAATTATCTCACCACGTTTCTTGGAAACACGCTGATTTTTCAGCTTTTAAACCTACCTACGTTTTTAAAGTTATACATTGGTGGTTTATTATAGAACGTGGACATTGCAACAACGCTGCGGAACGCGAGATTCTTTTATCTCCCCTGAACGATGGACTCGAGTGTTCTACTGTAACCTTTAACTCCTTCTGTCGTGATAATTAAGTGGGTTAAAAATAAAATAAATAATAATATTTCATAATTAATGGACCATTTGATTATAAATAAGCAAATTGGAACCGTTATCGGCGAGGAACAACGTGCAAGGAGTCACGCGTCACAAGCTGGGTCACTCACGATAAACTAAGCAGATAACTGTCCACAAAAATCAGAAAATTCGGTATTTTTGTTTAATTATCGCCAGTGATATAACTAAAATTAGGAGATTGACACAGAATAGCGATAACACGTAGGATAACCCCAGACAATCTTGCGAACGTTCACTTACAGCAAGGCGCCACCGTTTATTCATTACATTTGCACGTAAATACACAAAATTAATAATCGCATTACTTTTGTGATGTATCCAGAAATGTAATAATATACTTAGACTTATACAGTTTTAATCTTTTCACAATTAAATCTTGTCATATTTTTTTTATAATTTTTGGGTATAATATAAAATAACATATGTTTATGTGGTCTCAAAAATGATATAAAAGTACTTATATGGATGTACGTACCTTCAATGTTAATTATTTTTATTTTTTTTATTCTGTTAATTTTTAACATGTTATTTTGATAAATAAAGAATACTTTTCTCATTATTAAACTACTAAGATGCTACTAACGTATTTACGGTAACTACCGAGAGCATTGTTCAAACTTGGTTTAGTAGTTCTAGATAACTGTCTAATTAAGACCACCTAGGTACGTCTGAAGTAGGCAGTGTTCCCATTTCTTTATCAGCAAGAGAACGATATAAGTGCGAACGTCACGATGGAATTGATCGTATACTAAACACGAATCACGCCCTTATTGTAGCACGAGACCGGTCGACGCGTCCCAATCGGGAATCGAAACTTGTTCCCTTATTATATGATACTAGCTGAATTACCCTACGCTTTGCTACTTGACAAAAGATTATGTATTCATTGCTAACCGTTTAAGATATATGAAAAGTGATAAGGGCCTCCCGAATACAAAATTAAATGTTAACCTAGTACATGTAATCAAAAGTGATAATACACTTTTGATTTTAGCGTTTTTTAGCGTTCTACTTTTATTCAAAATGAAAATTTGGTAATCTGAAACCAGAAGGTGTAGTGACGTCACTAAAATTATCGCCATCTTTAAATAATGAAAAATATCGAAATCAAATGTAGTCTAACTGACCAGATAAATAAGCTTCGTCCATGCAAAATTTAATGTTAATCGGACCAGTGGTTCTTGCGTGAGTAATACACAGACAAATATTAGTATAGATATTCGAAGATCCTGTCATACATATTGGAGATTCGGGATTAAATGCAAGTGTTAACCCATCTGTCATCATCATTGGATAACAATAATGTAGACTATTTAAATATAACGCAGCTTAATAGCAGTAGCGTTAATTATTCGTTGCAAATACAAATTTGTTTTTCTTTTAATAATACCTACAGTAACCTATTATATTTAATACTAGCTGAGCCCGCGGTTTCACCCGCGTTTAAAAGAAATGTAACGTGACATACATTAACCGAAATTTTATACCTTTAATAATAATCTCTATTTTATTCTTTTACCGGTACCGCCGCCGTACCTTATGCCGACACCGCCGCAAATGCTACGTCTCGCAATTTTTTAAATCTGTAATATCTTCGAAAATATTCATTTAAATCATTTACTGTAAAAGGGCCATATAGATTTATATTAAATCAACAATATTTAAGGTATTTAATTGGATAAGGATTAATGCAGTATTGGTTAAAATCGTGTCAAAAATTAGCCATTATTTGTCGTAAAAAGTAAATGACAAAAAAATGTTATTGTGGGATATCCATAAGAGATAGAGTTTTCTGTAGACCTTTTCAATGTGTACAATACTTAGTACATTATTTTGATAAATCTCGTAGGTTCAGCCTGCGTTCGCAATGTAAGCGGAAAAAATGAAATTATTTACGACATCACATGAGAAATCTTAAAAATAACAGTATTTCTCCACTATTTAATGGATGTTATTATACATATAAACCTTCCTCTTCAATCAGTCTATCTATTAAAAAAAACCGCATCAAAATCATTTGCGTAGTTTTAAAGATTTAAGCGTACAAAGGGATATATGGACAGAGAAAGCGACTTTGTATTATACTATGTAGTGAAGATATTTAGATATCATAGTAGGCATGATCTTAGACATGTATGGATAGTTGTATATTTTTTGATGTCTTGTTATTGGTCACCCTTCAACTTCTTTTGCATCTACCTTTTCTACTTCGTTTGGCCTGCTTGAATACTACATCGTCGCGATAAATGGTGCAAGGAGAATATGTAATACTCCAAATTAATGTAATTATTGCTTAAATTCTATGTGCTCACGTGCACGAGTACGCTTTATAAGGATGTATAAATTATTTTGCACGTGAAACTTTGAGATATATTTATGCAGTAAAAAGCACTATTTATGATAGTATAGTCTGATTTTTGTGAATATTACTTTGAAACAATGAAACAATATATTCAAAATCATGTACAGAAACACTACAAAACATATGCACATTAACTTAAAAAAGGCATTTATTCTCAAATTGTAGACAAATAAAACGACCCGTGTAGCGGAACAGCCTTAACCCGCAATGGATTTCGGGTTCAGTCCCCGGCCAGACAGATATCTGTATGATAAGTTTAGATTTCTGTTGAGGATCGGAATG
>MOOZ01000176.1:281579-295210 GCA_002930495.1 Cecropterus lyciades
CCAAATTAATGTAATTATTGATTAAATTCTATGTGCTCACGTGCACGAGTACGCTTTATAAGGATGTATAAATTATTTTGCACGTGAAACTTTGAGATATATTTATGCAGTAAAAAACACTATTTATGATAGTATAGTCTGATTTTTGTGAATATTACTTTGAAACAAAGAAACAATATATTCAAAATCATGTACTGAAACACTATAAAACATATGCACATTAACTTAAAAAAGGCATTTATTCTCAAATTGTAGACAAATAAAACGACCCGTGTAGCGGAACCGCCTTAACCCGCAATGGATTTCGGGTTCAGTTCCCGGCCAGACAGATATCTGTATGATAAGTTTAGATTTCTGTTGAGGGTCGGAATGTTAATGTTTGTAATGTTATTCTGTGTATCCATGGCACCCACAACATAGAATAAATCTATGAGGGTTGTGAGTGTAGAAGGCGTTATTTATTATTTGAAGCCTTATAATTTAGAGTCTTGAATCTATTTGTATGTACCCATATTGTTTTAAATTAGCGGAACCTATCACATTATTATTTATTTTATTAGATTCATTAATTCCCAATGCATTTGGAAGAAGACAATTTATATTTTATATTGTGACGATTACATGAATTTTCTTTTTCGCATAACAAAGTTAACATGTTTATTTGAACATACATATCAACGATTAAAATTATAACAGGAGCACTAGGACCACTCTTCTGCGCAATATGTCTAATTACAATATGGCATCGTAATAAGAATATACACAAAAATATGCACACACTTATAGTTATATGTTAACAAACACCTAAATTTATTATATTGTTACATGCATGACCGAGAATCGAATCCTTCACGTTGTGCATAGCAAAGGGTTACTGTTACTACCAGGGATGTTATGGAGCTCCGTTTCCATAACGGAACTATCGGATATCCGTAATAAAAAAATATCCGTAACCGTATCCGATTTAAAAGTTTCGTTTAATTTCGAATATGTTTCGAGACATCGAGTTTTTTTAGTCTTAATAAATAACACTTACAAAAATTTAATCAGGTAGCTACAATAATAATAACTGATATTACTAAATAAAACCAAATTATTATATTTGTATTTTATGTTTAAATTATAATATTACACATATACACATATAAAAATACAAATTACAAATATAATATCCGTAACCGAAAGTATCCGAAACTAACGGATAATCCGAAATAATTACACATCCGTTTTCCAAACCGGTCGCGGTATTATATAATTCATATATCCATATATATGATCCATGTATACGACCCGCGTGGTGGAGCGGTCACCATACCAGTCTGACACGCAGTGGCTCCCAGACAGACATCTGAATGATGAGTTTAGATTTCTGTTCTGGGTCTGGGTGTTTGTGTATTTGTCTTTGTGTGTCCATGGCACCCACGACACAGGAGAAAATCCTAATGTGGGGCTATGAGTGTAAAAAGCGTTTTAAAGTGTTTAAGCGTTTATATATATATATATATATATCCGAAATTTATATCCATCACATCCCTGGTTACTACTATGTCGCGCGACACGGCTTTACTGTCTCTAGGTACTTACTTAATTATTACCAGGATCGGGTTATGTTATCATTTATGTCTTGACACAATTTTATAAACGATTGATTACCTATCATAAATCTATAAGCTTGTTATTTAAATAGGTTACAAGAAAAAATATAATAAACACGTTTATCGATTTATTCTTCGACCTTTGACTGATTTAAATATTTTACGATATCATCAGGTCGCGTTCATAATTAAATTATTTTACATTAAACTTCTGCATAGAGTTTAAAAAGTTAAAGAAAAGTTTGCGTTTCTGATCATATATGGATAGATAGACTAGCCGACTTTTGCTGCCCCTAAAAAAAAACATGTACTTCTTTCCATCCATTAGCCGTTTGAGGTCCACTGCTAGACTGCTGCAGGTCTCTAATGAGGATGTTTGCAAATAGTCACCGCGCCTGGCATGTGTGTTGATCACCGCAGCGGGTTTTGATGTTACACAGGAAGACGGTGCTGCTTGTCTCCCGGACTTTGTCCCTTAATCACCTCCTACGACATCCACGGGAAGAGAGGATGGTATCCTAGTCCGACAGTACGTACATAGATCAGCATGTATTTATCCGCATATAAACAGGTCTGCTTTACCACATATCATAAAACAGAACACATCAGTGCAAACATTTCCATCATAAGATAAAAATTAGCGTGGTCTTCGATGAGCACTCCACTCAATCTAAATCAATTAACATGTCTGGTCCGGTCGATTTTAAATCCTACTCCAACATTTAACAGCATACTCCCAATGCATATGTATTTAACGAAAAAATTGTAGTGCATTCTATAAACCGTTTTGAAACCCTCGTAGTACTAATTTGTAGGCACTTGAGTACGAATATGCAGTAGTAAATGTAGAGTAACTAAAAAAATGTTTGATATAATATGCAAAAAGGGTTTAGTTGGTTTATTAACTTCGTACGATGGCTTTCATGAATACATTCGTGAGTAGTTTTCGACGTTCAACGTTATTACTGGACGCAGTTTTCCTTTAAGCTGGAAAATACCAATTTCGTCTCCCGTAGACAACTGGCCTATCGTGTTTGTTTGCTTGATTTCCAATTTGCTAGCCATGGTTCCGTTTCAATCAATCTCGTCGCAAACCGTGTCTCAAAAACCCAACGATAGCAAATCATGTCTTTCAACTTCTGAAACTTTCAAAATATGTACGTATTCTTAAAAAAGGGTGTTACTTTCATTTAATTTCGAATACGATATACCATCATTAATTCATATTATTAATTTAGACGTACTATTATATAGTCTGGAAGAACAGCTGAACGCCTTAATGATCAATTCTTAATCGGTTTAAGATTCCGCTTAATTAGACAACGATGCAACGTAACGACCTGTACATGCAAGAAAAAATATTTCTATTTCCCATTTTGAAAGTTACGAATCATTGGTTTCGTGTTTTTATAATAGCCAAACCCTTTTGGAATACTCTAATTACTGTAGAATCCAATATTATATCAATATTGATTCAAATATATCGTTTAAAATTTGACTCAAATGCTTAGCATTTGAGTCAAATAATTTGTCACAGCAAAAATTATGTGACGGTGTCATATCACATTACACACAGCTTGCATCCACATATTTTGTAAAACAATGAGAGAGAAGTCACTATTAAGTTATAATTAACAAATATGTATAAAATGTAAAACGAAAATGTTGACATTTAGTGTTCCGAAATACCAAAACTATTTGAACGACTTATAATGTAAACGAAATGAATGCACTCTTTATTCGATGCTATAAATTCGATACATAGGATCACTGTATAATCGAATATATCCGAAACTTATGGGTGTGACATACAAAAAACAGCATGCAAATTTTCTACAACGATATTTCAGTGCCGACATTTTTATCAATTTTTCTGTTTGTCTGGGTGTGATCAAGATTTGAGTATGCGTTCCCCTTGAGCATGTATCTCGCTCGCACGCGTTACTTTTGCGTACAATGACAAAGATGTAAAACCGACCTGACTACAAATTTAAACACTCATATCTAGTTGTCGGGAAACATAAGATAACCCTACCGATATACGTCGCGGATTTGGCGGGGTCAATATTACAAACGGCATTACGTTAATATCCTTCCCGATTAAAGTTAAATACAGTTCATATATTAAATTGATAAAAAAGACGCGGTATATGAATGTTCGTCTTCTACCTACGTATAATTGAGAACCCTTAGGTACACGTAATTTTAAATATAATCACTAGCTATTTCAACTTTATAACAGCAAATTATATATAAAAAAGTTCCTCAGACGAGGAGCAGCTTATACTGTAATATATAATTTATATTTAATTCTTTGTACTTGTTTTGCCATTTTCAGAAAATGAATTTTAACTTGTCAGGATTGTTGTTTTTATAAAAAAATGTTACGCTATAGAGATTTCTGAAGCATGACACATCTCCCAACAGAATAGGAATGGGACGAAATTGTATTGGAATCAATAACACACACACGGTCACTACCAAACTGTCGTGTCCGGTGCAAGTTACTACGTCTCTTAGAAGTTTCCAGACTGTCTGATATTATATGGACGGTAATATAAACAAAGATAGGCTAACTTTATATTTAAAAAATAGTTTCATTAAAGTTACATTAAAAAAGTACCTAAATGTTATAAGTGTACAAATGATCGCTTTAATCTAACTTATTACCTTCTAAATTATTACCAGAGAATTTACATGATGTAAAATCTCTGGTAATAATTTGTTCTAGACTACCCACATACTTTGCAAGGCGTTAGATTGCAGTTTTTCCAGGAAACCATCGTCACGTCTATTTCTAACGTGAAGGAGTTGCGTTTATGTATATAATATATACCTAAATTTGATGCAACTATCTTAGTTTTCAGGAGTGGCAACACATCTGTGATTGACTTCAGGTAGAATATTTTAAGTGGAGTTTATTACAGACATCCATGAAAGGCGATGGCCACTTACCATTAGTTGAAGTGCATACTCCTTTATTACTTCGAATTTATTTATTTAACAAAGATTATGGTAGTATACAAGAGTACTTTTGGTTTGATTTAATAAAGAAAGACTAGATTCCAAGTGATCCAATAAACTGTGATTATAATAAAAATATGCCACCATACGGCATATTTTTTATAAGTAAATAAAATATATATGTCTTCTTTAAATTACATCTATAATTAAATAACGACAAAATTGCTGGTCGTCCTTCTGTCTATAGAATTGCACGCAAAAGATGAGCGACGCGTCTCCAAAATATTCATTGGTAGTGCCTTTACGTGGGCCGTTTTATTTATCTCTACATAACGAGAGTTCGCAGAATTGGCAGCGCGTCGCTGATTACGTAGTGTCAGTTATAACAATGTCAATTGGTTTCACCAGACGTAGTATAATTAAATCTTATAGGGAAGACAAGCCTTTTCAGGGAAGGTGAACACGTCATCAAATGTTTTATTTAAATAAATAGATAAACTCCCCCGTACAATGTCTGAATTAGCTGCAAACAAGTGACAATTTAATTCTTCAATTTTTGTTTTCAACTTCTTTGTCATATATTTTATTTATTGCTAATTTTTTTTTAAGATTTGAAAATGTCCAGGTCACAATTCTCGTACAACACTACTGTTTTCCGTATCGATAAATTTAACTATAA
Source organism: Cecropterus lyciades (assembly GCA_002930495.1). Lineage (NCBI taxonomy): Eukaryota > Metazoa > Arthropoda > Insecta > Lepidoptera > Hesperiidae > Cecropterus > Cecropterus lyciades. The sequence goes on from MOOZ01000176.1 coordinate 286,818, forward strand.
ATCAAACGTCGATAAATATTCTTGTCTTTTTTTTTTGTGAACATCAATGAAACAAATTAAAATATTCTAATTAGACACCGTAATTGATATCTCAACGTAGACATGATAAGTGTTCAATTTTAATTACTTGTGTTCAAGTTCAATTTCATATATAATAATTGCCTTCAGAGATTAAGTTTGTGTATGTAAAGATACATATCACACAATAAATTCACAATTTAAACACTTAATTCCATAAAAAAACACTTGTAATGACTAAGAATTTATAAAGACAAATATTACTTCAAACTTGAATACGAGTATTATGTATATTTCTAAATTATAATATATAAATCTAGATTTAACGTATACACACGACATTAGTATTATAAGTACACATTACCTACAATCTGTTTTAGAATAAGTGAGGGGAACAATGTAAATAACAGTTCATTATTTGAGTTCCAGACACGCTACAAAATAAAACAATGGTGTTAAATGTGTGACATTTTACTAACAATAAAAGACGTTTACTGAGTAGCAATGTATGCTATGCATCGTCATAGGTGTCAATGCCCCATTTTCTCATGTCGATGGCTTATTGCCCCTACATATACCTAACACTGAAGGCTTTTAAGAAGTGTCCTATTTTCGAGAAAGCAAATTGAGTTCTCAGGTCTCCAACAAGGGGAAGACGGTGTTTATAGATGATTGCTGCAAGTGTGCGGAAATGAACAGTTTTATATATTCGTTTTCCTACGTCTGGTTCTAAAATAGACGACAGGTTCTGGAGAGCATCGACACAGCCTTCGCGATTGGAGTCCTGAATTTGATTTCAGATCGGGATACATATTTAATGAAGGTATAAGTAAGTTTGCTTAGCTGATATCAGGTTTCATAACATTTTGAGATGTTTTCTTTACTATGTATAAAAGGTGTTATAATCTTCACTCACACCACAAAGTAAATCAGTTCAGTGGTACTTTTATGCTTATTCCTAAATAATTAAGTTTATGTAACAATTTCAATTCAACAAAGGTACCTACCTTATTTCCTTATAATTTCCAACCAACTGATATTCGCTAGAAGCAATCCTATAAAGCAAATGGATTTAAATCCAGTATCAATTGATTCTAATATCTCAATGCAATGACTAATTAATTGCATTTGACAAGCTATTGTATTTCGTTTATCGGTTCTGAAGTCGGCTTTATACCTTCGTTTAAGCTTCTTATTTAGTTAAATAAAGTTAAAGCACAATTAATTGCCCGATAAAACTATGGAAAAGTATTTAACTAATAACAATAAGATGAAAAATTATACTCGTCTAAAATAAGTAAAAAATAAAATATAATGCATTTATTCCCCTGGGAAACACTTTCAATAGAAGCTTAATACTTCGCGTGCTTGTCTAAAATATTATGATATATTATGAAATCATAATACAAAGAATTAAATGAATTATCGTAAAAATAAATCAACTTAAAAAAATAAATGAAAAGGCGAAAAACAAGTAATACAGCAAATGTGGTTTCGGTAGTTTTTAAACTAATTTATAGAAAAAATGTAGCCTTTGTAACTTCCACGACAAAGGTGACAATCTGTCAAGCCGTTTGAGTTGTCAAAGAAATGTATATAAGCTCAAACAATATAGCTCGTTCAAACGCAGTAAGGTGATAAGTAATGAGAAACATTAGAAGTATTTAATCTTGCATAGGATTGTTCTTTATAACAAATACATTTCGCGTCTGTATTTGGCATATAGTTCCAGATACGCGAGCGCCACTGAACTGATGAACCCAATATCTATAATAATAATATTCCATACAAATAGTTTAATTAGTATAGAAAAAAAAGTATGTAATATTCTGTAATAACATGAGCATCCTCGTATGTCCTCATAACTACTCCAAACTATGGCTTAATAACTGAGCTACTTAATTATTAATCAATTATATGATTGAAATTCAAGACAAAGACAATAATTACCCGACCGTCTGCGAGCAATCAGGCGGCGGTCCGGAACGGAATTGGGTTAGATGTGGAGAATTCCGGAAGAGAATGTGCTTAGGGGTCTCTAATAGCATGTTGACGTCCTCACATAATACCCGTACACCTGACGTGGACATGTAAACGTTAAATAAACGCATGTACCCCTTAATTTCGATAAGTTTCTATTCAAGTTAAATTTAAACGGTCGCTGGAAAATATAGCTATTTTCCATCTACTCGTGTTGACGTTGTAATTGCAAAACGAAAATCTGAAGACAATTTTATGAAAATGTGGTTTGAGTAATGGCAATTAAAAAATTTAAAATTGAGGATTTTAGTATGATAACTTAAAACCGCGTTACAACCTCGACATTAGACAAAAAGATATTGTACAAATCGAGACTGTAATTATCTTTTCGTCCCATTAATATCACTTACGATCTCCGACCCCATATATCCTTTTAAAAAGATTAGGATTGTTACAAAAAATAATTTAATTCAAATGAAATCAAATAATTTAATACAATACTTTAATATAGGTCAATAATTTTCATTCAATTCAGTTCTGCATAATCCATCTTAACATACGTTTTAAATTCTAGAAAGGCGGCCTTTTCTGGGAACAAATATATTGTATTTCTCTTCATCGCTCGACTCGGGCGGTACCATCGCTCTTATTTCTCTCTGATAACTGTTTTGCTTGCGTTTGTAAAATGCTTCATGTCAGAGATAGAGTTCTGCTCTAAGTACCTATACTTATTAAAGCATTCTAGCTCCTCAGATATCTGATCTCTCTTAGCAGCGCATTTGTCACCGATTTCAAATACGACTGAAGCCTTCAGATCTACATGAATTGTAGTAGAAAAAAGTTTCATATATTATTAAGTTATTTTAAAGTATTGTTGTAGTTGAGTTTACTATATAACGACTTTCGATATAATCGAATGGCTGATTACCGACAGTATACAGTTGAATACCTATGCATTGTATATATGTGAATATATATGCCACATTGAGTCCGGAATAGAACAGCACTGAGAATGGGTTTTAGAACATCCAATATTGTTGCTAAACTGTATTGATGCCCAATGTCTGCAGGCGATTGTAATCCGAAACATAGCAAATTGCGTGGACATCTAAGTGTATTCTATGTGTGATTGGAGAGACCCAAATCAAGAACAGTTATCTGAGCGTTCCCTCAAACTCACTAAGTCTAGAAACTTGATTATGGTTGAGCATCTAGGGTCAAAGCAGGTATTAACAAGCCATCGAAATCTACGGCAATAATATTGTCTATCATTCAGTTAATCCGATTAATTATTCACTTTATTAGAATACTGACATATACCACATTTGGTTGATATTATAACAGATTAATAAAATCATTCATCACGTTCATAAAAGGAAATACTAACTAGCACTATCTGAATAATGTTTAAAATATTATTTGTGTTAAGATTTTAAGTCTTTATAATACTTTAAGCTTAAAAAATACTGTCAATTTAAATACAGAAGAATTATAAATATAATTCATCATACCATATCAATATAGAGCTTTACAGACATAAAAGTCGAATGACTGTGAGCAATGGAATCGAAGAACTTCAATTTTTACAATATAGCCATACATACTTTTTATGATATCTTACTATTGTTATGTTATTGTGTGATACCATAACTTATAAGAACATTTATATAATTGTTGTCTATGCATTTCTTAGTAATGGAAGGTAGAGATAGCAGTGTCTCTGACCGACCTCGGATAGGATTTCAGCACCGTTTGCAATTGATTCTGAACTTGTACCACCACTCATTCTAAGAATGTTTACACCGTGTACTTTTAACTCTGGGAATCCATCTATCTATCCAATATAACGTATTTATGAAAATTCATGTATACATGTTGAATTTTCGTGAAAAATTGTGCATTCAATGTCCAATATTTAGTTACATGGAGTACAAATCTGCATTATCAGCCTATTTATTTCGTAATGTTAACTCACATTTAGGTTAAAGATCTACATAATACTTCAGTCTTCCTAAGCTATTCATCGTAACGTTATACCGACCTCAGGCACAGTTTACTTAAATAAAAGTACTTACTTCATTTTAAGCTTATTTCTAAAATGAAATGAAATCTACTTATTATTTTCAAAAGAAATGAAACTTAAAAAAGAATTGAAAAAGGTACCAAAATTTTCAAGGGTATGCCAAGTATAACACTCCACAATTGACCTGCATGTGCTGTGCCCTAAACTCTATTTGTTTCGAGAAGAGACCGCTCAGCCATCGCCAATAATATTTTTGTGATAAAGTACAAAGTAATATATACATTATTAATGATTTGAAAGGCATTATCTTTTTGCGTTGAATTTTATTTTTTAAGATGATCGTTGCTTTTAAATTGAAATTAAAGCATTGAGACTTAGAATCTACGCCACGACTAATATTCAAGATTTCGTCGTAAAGATCAGTGCAAGAAAAACTATATGACGTAGAACTGCCATAAACCCTAAGAATCCACATTTTCTGTAGAAACAACACGGCACAGCAGTGCATCGCGACAACTTCCTCGGTTTTTACCCACACCGCCACGCGTCTACATTTGAAAGGAATAACACTTTTGTTTTCGTTTTGAAAAGCGAATCTTGAAACTTGAACAAGTACCTCCTAAACGTATTAGGTTCTAGGCTGGTAATACTTACAGAATAAAAAGTACAAGTGTTATACAATTAAGACGTGTAGAATATGTTTTACACGGACGAACAGTTTACAAAATATTAATTTCTCTACAGTTTAACCGTGCTTAATTTTGACGAATTGATATCGAACACCTGATTATAATGATAACCATTATGTTTCTAGATTTACGATTGAATTTAAACTTATTAATGAGTATTAAACAGAAATATTTGTTGACTGACATTCCGGAAGTTATTTTATGATTTTACGCTTTTATTCAAGGTGTTAAAGGTCACTTTACATGCGCGTTAGTTTCGATTATAATATAAAAGAAACTAACTGGTGCAATTTAATAACTACACTTATATACTCGTATATAACTAATATTATATTTTACTACTAAGTAACGTAGTAATCACCGTTTTTTGAAAGAGAATATTTTTTTTAAACTTAGAATACCTATATTTTATCCAGGCAAATCTGTGGCCAGGATAAAAAATAGATAATCTTTGTTACTCTTGCCTATTAAATAATCCTAAAATTTTAATAAATCATCGCTTAAATTATTCAAATAAATATGACTTAAATTATAATGCTGGTTTATTAAATCAATTTATTATTATAACTTAACCAATTAATTTTTCCTGTAATCTTATGCAAATTTTATAGTAACAGTGTGATTAAATTTTTTGGGACTTCTTGGCACGAAGACGATATAACTTAATATGTAGTTATTTTAATGGGCATAGTAGGAACATATTAATTATATCTCTTGTCATAATCATAAATATCCCGAAAATAAATTTTTCTTATAATCGTAACACATAATAAATAACAAAACGTTTCCGAGATAGTTTAAATGCACCGCCATCCCGATTCATACTAGCAAAATTAGCAACAATATATAAGAAGTACATAAGTTCTCCATTCATAGGTCACCTCTTAACATAAACGTAATAATTCACAAAATAAACTACACGTTAAAGACGAACGTCACAAGTTTTTATATCTGTACAAAAAGTAACAACGCACGAGAGTTTTTCTAAGTGAGTTTTATGTTAAATACTACCAGATCTCAAAATTATACTAAACCTTACACAAATTAGACGCTTAATATATTTGAACCATTATGTAAAATAAGCGACGTAAGGTTTAAAATGTGTTCAGTTGTAGGCTGTTGCAGAAACCGGCTCTTTGGCCGACGGAATGACTGTATTATTTTTATTAGTTAACTTCGATAAGTTTAGTGACCAAGATGAAATATGATGAATCTGTGGAACGGCGGTAAAGAAATGCAGAATTCGGGAAGGCTCGAAAAAGTTTTGTTCAAAACGCCGGCAAACGGCCAACACATTCGCGGAACGCAGGAGGATACTTACCTTCGCGAAGAGCGTCACGAAGACGAGCAGGAGGGCCGTCGGGACCGGGAGGACCCTCATCGTGGTCCTAGCGGTGGTCTGGTATGGGTATAGTGTAGTGTAAAGTTTGATCCTGTGTGCGGCGAGCGCGCAGGCACCGACTGTGCCTGGCTAGCGTCGGACCGCGAATGGTGCGCCGCTCGGGCTCCGCGCGCTCGCTATGACTTTTCGTTCAACTTTAGAACTGCACGCATCGCTCGCATCTTGCAGCGCCGTCATCGCTAAGCGTGCGCTTTGTTGCGAAGCTACTGTGCGTTAAAATAGGTCATATTTAATCCGTAACTTAATAACCAAAGCAAACAAAAATAATAATCGAATTAGACTAAATATAACCTTTTCTTGCAAAAGATTGTACAAGATTTTGATCCACGCCATTATTTATTTCAAAACTGATTTTTTATACAATAGAATTATGTGAAACAAATTAAGAAAATATTGAATAATTCGGGTTTTAGGGCAAAATTTTATAACCTAATATATGTAGTTCTATATACCTATTTGTTTTTAAGAACATACTTATTAAATTGTTTATTATTTAGTTCATACGAATTACATTTTAGATATATATATTTATTTTATATCGTTTAGGTAATTGTAAATATTGTTTCATACAATTATGCATCTTATTGAATACATACCTACATTTAATAAATAAAATAGTTAATTTGATACTTCTTTAATGTTTATTAAATAAAATTGAAAAAAATATACACTATGCAGTGTAATTAGAAACTTAATCTAAAACCCAAAGTAAACTACATCAAAGTAAAGGATAGTCGTAAGGATAGGGCACTATCTCTTTCTTTCATTCTTGCTTGACTGAGGCTTGCCTCGGACCTGCAAAGTTCTATGACCCCACTCCTGCGCTTAATACACTTGGAGTAAGTCAGAAGAAAAAGATATTATCAACCATTACATATGTTTCTGATTTTAGCTCATAGCTAGTAGTGGTAAAGACCATAAAGGTGAGTCGCAACTGATATCACATGTAAGACTCATGAATCAGTCATGATAAACTATATTTACCTAGTTCTCGCACCTAATTTCTCAACAATGCCTAGGATCAATTCTGATATTCATATCATCTGACATTCGTTTTACTCGCGTTTATTAAAAATAGCCAAATGACATAATGTTTAACGGAATTTTGTAAATAAACAACAAGTTTTTGAAAAACCTAGTGTAGTAGGTATACTAGTAACCTATTATCGACCACATTGATGATCAATGTTAAAAAAATTACTAATGACTGTAATTTTTAATAACTTATTTTTATAATAAATAATGGATGAATTCTTCAATTCAATTTACTACTTCTGGTTTGATGTGATTTCAAATGTACCTATAGACAAACAAACAGGCAAAAATTTAAATAAATACAAATTAACGGTTACTTATTAGCTTTTTCCTAATTTGTTATTTAGGAACGCGCGGAACATTTATTTTAATTATAAAAAAAAATGTTGTCACAAGACACCTGGCAGATGTGAAGCATCGTGTTAGTACAAGTAATATGCATAAAAAACAAGATTGCGGCAGGAACTAAATACCTATATAGCATAATGAAAAAAATAAATACGTCGAATTTTTTTACAGAAATGAATAGTGATGAATATTTTTAATAAATATTTATTTTCAATATAAATTTCAATTCAATACAAACAATAAATCAATATAAATTTCAAGTATGTATATACCTATGGTGCATATACAGTCTATATGTATTAGTGTGTAAGGTGTGGCAAACTCGCCACGACAAGCATCGCCACTTCAACAACAGTTTTACCTGCGCCTATAGATGTTCACATCAATAATATTTAAATTTCTACAACAAAATAAGATTCAGCACTCCCACATGTTAGTGACTGACTGACATTGAAGAAATTTTACTCGCTTTCTCAGAATTATAGCGAACTGAAAATATTGAGTGTCACTGATGCAGGATTATTATCCCTTAGTACTTAGTAGTTACGAGCATTTGTAAATACGTTTTCGTAAAACGTACACGTTACGTTTAGCTTAGTATGGCTGACATACTTTGCTATGTTTCGCCGAAAACGTAAACGTTAATGTTTAAGTACCTAATTCTTATCTGCGTGACGTTCTTATTCCTGTAAGATAATGGAAACGAAATATAATGAATTATTTCCTTCCTATATTTACAAAATTTAATGTCTTGCGTCTTCGTCAAAATTAAAGATTTATTAAATTTAATTATTATTAAATTATCAAAGACTAGCCATATTTTTAAGATTGAATAGTAATATTAAGTACTAGCTGAGCTCGCGGTTTCACCCGCGTTAAAAAGAAATGCAACGTGACA
>MOOZ01000176.1:298176-309270 GCA_002930495.1 Cecropterus lyciades
TGGGTGTTTATGTATTCGTCTTTGTGTGTCCATGGCACCCACGACACAGGAGAAAATCCTACTGTGGGGCTATGAGTGTAGAAAGCGTTTATTTTATTTATTTATTTATTTTATTTATTTGATAATAAGATTTATAGTATATAGTCTGATTTTTCTGCTTTATTCCATTAGACATAAGCCTTTTTCTTTTTTATTTCTTTATCGCATTTTTAATGGTATTAGCTTTTTAGCGACTTTTCACTCGATTACTTATAATATATTTTTTTGTGATCTCAATCCGTTTTACTTTTTATCTTTTTGTTTATGAATGAACCTTTTAATACTTTAACTTTGTACTTTAAGGAACTAAGTATATTACAAGACGTCAATATTTTTAAACGAGTACCCATTCTCTATGTTTTGAATTTAAATAATATTTGAATTGTGAAACATAACTTCAAAAGTTTAATATTTAAAATTAAGAATTTACCTCCATCCCTAGAATAAGGAAACAAATAAAATCCTTCACAATTTAAAAGTAAATAAAATAAAATGGTAAATAACAGGTAAAACTCATAATTTTTAAGCTTAATATATCTGTAATTTCATTTTTTCTAACACCTTACAATTGAGTTCTGTCTATTCCGCCGTCCGTCTGTTGTATGACACATGGGGTAGATAGTACCTATTTCTGCCGGTCACCCCCGTTCAACAATCTCTTAAACCAATGCTTAATAAATAATATTTTGCTTCGATAACGTAATTCACTTCATCCATTCCTCCATTTTGCAATTTGTTTACTAAAGATTTCATCTCATCATTAAATGCGAGCACCATGTAACGTATCATAAAAGTGACAATAAAAATATTTTTAAATCATCGTCGTCGGTCTTAAGTAATAAATAAATAGTTAACATTATTAAGTATTAAGTATATTGAACAACTCGGTGTTTAACGAGTTTCTAAATTGATGACCATAAAGTTCAACCAGACCCAATTGACATCCAAATGATTACAAAATATTTCCTTGTTATATCACTGCTTGGAGTTAATAATAACACAACTTAAAAACATAGTTTTACAGGAGAGCCAGTTAAAAATTAAACAATGCTTTTTGTTTTAATTTTTTTATTGAATGAAGTTAAAATAATCAAATTACATTAAACGGTCATAAACTACGATGTAGTTAGAGCACAAAGTTTTCGATTCTAGGCATATTTCTAGATAAAACGGTATATTTAACTTAAAATTAATGAATTTTGAATTTTGCGATTATTCTTGCAAAGCGCCTATAACGTTGAACGCGGCATAAATTCAGAAATAGAAAGACTACTACCTACATCCCTTCAATATCTGAAAGAGAGCAAATTCCGTATCGTAAAATCTTCATTTTTGCCTCTTCTTTTTCAAACTCTTAATCAAACTATTAAACGCCTAACATGGACTGGTCAAGCCCCCCCCCCCCCCCCCCCCNNNCCACTCCCTTTACCAAAATTCTGCATCTGCCACTTATTTAAGCCTATCGCAAACGAAATGCCATCCGATCTATGTATGCCTAACCATTCCTGTTACTATGAGAGGAATGCTAGGCACAGGCCTCCTCATCCCACAATATCTTTAATATGAATTTAATCCACAACCTATCTCACCAAACGCAGATAACTAGACTTCTTAACATAGGTACGCCCAAAAAAAAACTATTACTTACACATGTAACTTTCTTTAAACAATTTTTCCTTATCAAAAATTAAGTAAAATTATAAATAAAATAAGTTAATACATTATTAGTTACTGAATACAGCAAAATAAATTACTTCTCTACGTATTATAGTTCAGCATTCTAGTTAATTTCGAATCATAGGCGCCTTCCGCCCACTAATTCAGTTATTAAGCTTCCGGTAGAAGCCTGCTCCTTTTTGTGTAATATCTGATTTTAACACCATAACTCTAAATATTCTCTGAATAACCGTACTCCTGTATGCCATGGAACTTAAAAACTTATATAACTTATGTTAAGTGTTTCTGTTAATGTCATCTAAGTCCAAAGCTGTCTATGTGTGTTGTTATTATGAGATAAGTCATTAACTTTTGTCGAAGGCCTTATAAACGGCCTGGATACATCCGACACGTATTAGTCATTAAGCCTATCTTTCACCCTCAATCCACAATGAAGCGGCGTGGATTATATTATCGAAGGAGGTATTTTTAAGCATTACTTGTTATTAAAGAGATCCGTACCCAGAATTAGAAAATAAAAATGTTATAAATAAACATAAACGCTTTCTACACTCATAGCCCCACAGTAGGATTTACTCCTGTGTTGTGGGTGCCATGGACATACAAAAACGAATACACAAACAACCAGAACACAAATCTAAACTCATCATTCAGAAGTCTACCTGGCCGGGGATCGAACCCGGGACCCACTGCGTGTCAGATCGATATGGTGGCCGCTCCGCCACGCGGGTTGTCAAACGAGTCAATGATAACGATACATATTTCAATGAGACATACTCATGTAGGTATGTACGTAGATCGCAGGTAGGTTATTTAGTGAAACTATAATAACAGAAATTGATAATATAAATAGCAATACATTAGAGTGATAAAGCATTGTAGAAGTTATTTGAATGAACTGTTACTCAGAAATTGTTTATCTTTAGTCCACTTAGCGAAATCAGAAATCTGAAACAGCAGTCTAAGAAGTATAATTTCAACTTACCTAGCGTTTTATTGTTAGAATCTTAACAACTGCATTATTTATTTAAGTACGATGTTAACTACGAGACAAGAAAGTTTAGGTTTACTTTGTTTACGAAAACAGAAGATGTTATTCTGAACTCTATTATTGAAAAAATGTGATACTTCCTGAGTAACGTGTCGCAGCGCTTATTATACCAGTTGGACATTAACGATTCCGGGTTCGATATGTGACGTAATTGTCTACTCATCTATTATGAGACCCCTAGGGTATCTTTTATTTAAATAAAGGTCTATGGCACCCTTAGTAGCTATTTACTACAATTAACATACTATGTGTGAGGTTGCGATATTGTGCACAGACTATTTTAATACTTTCAGGGGTTTTTGGATTTGATAAGGTTGATATTTAGTAGATATTAGTTAGGTATGTTTCTGATTCTTATACCATATTTAATATGGTACATTAAATAATAAACGAAAACATGTCAGAAATTTGTATAACGATAATTCATTAGAAATAATTTTTCACTTAAATACACGTTCTAAAAATTCAACCAAATTCTGTATATTCCAACTTAAACTGGTTTCAGAACGTTATATAATCACTAAGATAATAAATATAAGAATATAAGTGTTTAAGTCAATCAGCGTGAAACGTGAAGCGTGAATCCAATCATCGTCTAGACCCTTGCACTCGAATACCGCTACTTGTTGACAGATTCATCCGTATTAAATATCATTGTATTTTAGTATTGTCTATGTTTGGATAATCCGTCTATATGGTAATAGTTGGCATCACTACTGTTTATGTTCGAAGCGACTTCGTAGAAGTACTTAGTAGCACAGTACGCTTATTTACACGAAATAAATCACAGTGAATGCTCACCTAATAGGTAATGTTTCTCTGTGGGGATGGTGTTGATTTCAACATCGGGTTGCTTAAGCATAACTTCGTAGGGTCAATTTTTTTTATAAAAAGTTATGCTTAAGCAACCAAATGATACATTACTACCACTGCAACTTTCTTTTAAATTTATGTAATTTTCACTCGCAACTTTGCCTATAACGGACCATAATAGGTACAGCAAATGCAGAAATTCTAATATTCCTACTCGATCAACTTGTAAGTGGATTAGCAATGTTATGCTTAAAAGAGAGTATTGGATGGATATAAACTTAAATTTAGACGAAATTAACTCTGGCAAGATTTTAGCAATGATGACAATTATAGAGGTGCCATCCAAAGGACAGTAGCTTGTAAATTTTCAGTGGTCATTATTACACACAGGTTAAATTGCGTTGAGTTAAAAAATATGGATGCTTTTATTTCACATTCAGCCTTTTAAAAGTTGAATGTAGTACCTATCTAAGATTATTTTCTTGTCTGTTTATAGTAAAGTCCACGTGCACAATTAGAATTCGAATCCTATGAAATTAACTGCAAAACCGTAGCGCAGTTGCATTGATGCGATCAATTTAATGGCGCCATTAGAGAAGTTCAAGATTAAATTATATTATGAAATTTCTTTGATTTTTTACTTTCCAATACAATGAGCCAAATGAAGCTGATAACCAAGTTCGTTATCATGACTATGGGACGTAAGTGAATGATTTAATAATAAGTTGAATTGAACTAAGTTCCCGAATCCCGAACTATTTTCACGATCACAACACAGTTTGGAGGGCTCCAGGATCTTCTTCCAGTCGGAAAGATAGTTATCTAAGATTTTTTTCTCATAGGTCTCAGGATTTTGTGCCTTGGTACTTTAAATAGGTACAAAGTGGTAAAAAGCGCTCTTCTACTTCCATTATCAACATTTTTGGATGATAATGTTATCACTTCTATAGTACCTACAAATCCTACATTGTGAGCGTTATTTAACTGTATTAATCCAATCATGCAACTTATTACTAGAGATTGACGAGCAATTTAGAACATTTTGTGTTAGACAAAAGTATTACGCCGAAGTGACATGACGGGGACTGCGTGATCGGTCATAACTAACTACCTATTGATTGCCACTACCTATAATTACGTCAAGTTCATCAAAATTTACATATCTATTTCTTTTATAATTTCTGACGCCTGTCCTTTATTACTAAATTACTCATTTAAAAAGCTTCATATATTTTCAGTTTTTAATGGTAACCGATAATTAAATTATTTATGAAACATAAAACCTTATCTCTTTTTGCATAGTTTATATTTTCTACAGGAACACTTTTCCGTATCCCGGGCAGCAATTTCAACCCACGCTACGCCTCTGTAAGTACTGTTGTGTTCTAATAAAAATACATTATAAAAAGTCTCTGGATAGTAATCTCCTAATTATTTTGTTTGTTGCGAGCGGTCGTCATGAAAGAAACCTTGCTACTTCCGTATCATTATTATAAATATCTTATTCAAAATTACGAGTAATTTTGTATTTGTAAAAAAATACGACTCGATTCGCCCTCGTGATCTACTAACCCGGTGGGCTGACGATTGACGATAAACACCCACATCTAGTATTAACTAATGTTTACGTACTCGTACTTACTATTGTAAGCACATTCCTTAGTGTGAGGTTACGCGTCTGAGTTAAAAGAACTATAGGTACTTACTAAATCCCTTACTAAAAATAAATCAGGGTCGTACGAAGTAGGTAAAATTTCAATGGTTTTGGTTAATAAGTACTTGGTGTAAATGCATCAGTGTATATTAATGTCGTACCTACTTAATAGACATATTTTGTCTGTTTGGGGAAACATTTTTAAATACTCTTTTAGTGCTTATCTGAAATAAATTAGGTTCCGAAACCATCAGGATATTGTGAAAAATATCTTAATCCATGACAGTTTTTAACCGTCTTTATAATCGTCTGATTAAAAGATTTTTATAATATACGAGCTTTCAAACAAATAAACATAATGGTAGAGGAATATGTTTGTATGTTTGACCACGCATTTTTCCAAAACTATTAATCCCGCATTTATTTTAACTTTGGGAACAGTGAAGTTTCATCAATATTGGTTTAATACTTTCAAGATATATACCAATACAATACGCGTAAATGTCATTAATAAGCTCCAAGTAAAATCATTAAAAAGCTCCAAAAATATTTTGTACCTATCAAAAAATACAACCGACTTCTACATAATTAATAAAATAAACTATAATTTCAAAAAAGATTGTAAAGTATATAAATCAGCCGATAGGTTTAATGTAAACAGTTTTAACCCTTTAACTGTCCGAGTCTCGATCACTTGTCGTGCCCTAGCGCCCGGCATAGTGAATCGAAAAATAAATGCCTACACTCGGCGCTCAACATATTTTGCTATGTCCGAAAATGTCAAAGATCCAATTTGACGTCTCATGTCTCTGCTCAACAATCTTATTATATATCCGTAAGCACAAAATGGCCAACTTTTAAGGTCTAGGTCGAAGTACCCCTGCATCATCAGGGTTGAGGATTTAAAGGTCAAATTTTTCATAGTATCTTCACTTTGCCACTTCTATCGTTTTGGCTAGCAGTACGCCTTCTTCATCAGGATCGAGTAGAAGGTCATATTTTTATTATATCAGTTTATCCTAGATACTTAATGTTCATTTCAAGTTTCATGTCAATGAGATCGGTAGAAGCTGAGTTATTCGTCCATTTGTCGCGCACATACTTAATGCAAATTAAGACATATGGTTTTCACATGGATGTCAGTGTCAGAACAGAACCAAATTAAAATGAGACTAAACGGGAAGCACCAGCTTCCAAATTAAAAAAAAATGTCCAAATCGGTTAACCCAGTCGAAAATGCCTAAGTATAAAACATAAAAAATACAGTCGAACTGAGAACCTCCTTTTATGTAGTCAGTTAAAAAGTAGTCAACTTAGTATTTTTTTTTAACTTGGACTATCCAAGTATCTGTAAATATTCAACACCTAACGCCATCTATCGTATTATTCTATGAGCTTAAAAAGGCAAACGTAGGCTGAGCTGTTGTTCTTTTATATTATAGAACTAGCAAATGAGCATTTGGTCCACCTGATGGAGAGTGGCCGCTGCTACCCATGGACATTCGTGATCAACACCATATAAATTTAAAATCCTTCCTAAAGTCGACCACAAGTGCTTTGCTACGCCTAAGGACTAAGGATGATAAAGTTGAAAGGCCTAAAGATAAGTATGTCTTATAAAGACAGAAGAAAGAAGGTGGTGCGGAGTCGAACCAATGGGTTCTATTCTACCGCCATTAAAATTTCCTTTTTTATACCAATCTGTATTTGCTTTCATAAACTATCTATAACATAGTTTCTCAGACACACATTACATTATCGATACTAATATATAAAGATGAGATTGTGTATGTCTGTTTCTCAATCACGTAAGAACCACTGCTTCGAAAGATGAGATGAGATTGTGTATGTCTGTTTCTCAATCACGTAAGAACCACTGCTTCGAAAGATGAGATAAGATTGTGTATGTCTGTTTCTCAATCACGTAAGAACCACTGCTTCGAAAGATGAGATGAGATTGTGTATGTCTGTTTCTCAATCACGTAAGAACCACTGCTTCGATTTACATGAAATGTTACACGCAGCTTTGACCAGGTGGTCAACTTATAGGCTACTTTTGATTTCGATATTTTGCACTATTTAGGGAGGGTGACTATTTTTATGTCCTGTAGCGAAGCACGAACACTTTAGCTAATATTATAAATAGCATTGTTTTACACTAAACAGAAATTCTTAATTAAAAAAGCGTATAACTTATTCAGAAAGGTAAGAAAATATTTAAATTACGACCCGCGTGGTGGAGCGGACACCATACCGGTCTAACACGCAGTGGGTCCCGGGTTCGATCCCCGGCCAGACAGACATCTGAATGATTAGTTAAGATTTCTGTTCTGGGTCTGGGTGTTTGTGTATTCGGCTTTGTGTGTCCATGGCACCCACGACACAGGAGTAAATCCTACTGTGGGGCTATGAGTGTAGAAAGCGTTTATGTTTAATTAATTGGAGAATATTCACTATATCATTAAACAATATGTTTTAATGCGGTCCTAATAAAAAAATTACTGTACGTTTTGAACTGATACCAAGTCCTTTACGGTTATTATTACCACTAGGTTATCTAGGATCTGTTAATGTTACAGATTCGATACACGGAAAAGTACATATCTAAATAATGAGCAAATATCGCCCTTTGAGGTTCGTGTTTATGTGTTCTAGTATTCGTTTATGTATTTGGAACTAATAACATCTATTAGAAATATACTTACATACATAGTTCACTTACTCAATACAAATTAAAATACATGATTAACGTACTTAAATTCTATTTCCTTTCCCCGTTTGTCAAAACAAATATTGTTGTTTAAAGGCAAACTAGCATTTATTCCCACTCGGATACACGACTTAAGTCACAGCTTTTACGGAAGAGCGCCAATTATAACAATATAACAGAGTCCATAAGATGCTGCAATAATTTCCATATATTCAAAAATAAACAGTGTCCGATCTGACTTGTGATTTGAGACCCTTGTGATTAAGTTCATGGTTTAATTTTAAATATTGTTAAATAATCGGAGGACATAATTTCAAGTGACAATTAACTATTATTTTAAAATCAATGAATATTAGATTTTCTTTTTTGATTAGAGTTTATCATACACATTTAAGAAGGCAAATAAAACATAGATTACAAAGAACGCTTACTTTTATTTCACATTATTATAATTAGACGTATTTGCCGAGTAGTAAGCCAAATTTGTATTGTATTTTGTGCTCGTAAACCTCTCCAGGATTTAAAACAGAGTTGGGAAAGTTTTTCTGTAACAAAAAGATACATATTTTGACTTTAAATGAAAACTACAAAATATCACTACAACATACAGAGTATATATACTGATATAAGACGAAGTTGTAATATGCTTCTGCATATTTGCATATCGCATTCGTCTAAATGACGTTAAAAGCTATGTATGACAGCGAAAACGGTATACAAAATTTTTGGTCATCTCTGCGCTAGTATTAATCTCCCATTATAATAATTATTTATTCTGTAATACATAATACACGTGATCTTTATTAAATAGTAGAGATGTCCCGGGTCATTAAAATAATAGATCTGCGGATAAGGATACTAATAGAGATTATTGATGTCTAGATGCGCGTATATGGATACGGATCTCAACTTTCTTATTTTGATGCGTGTGTCCTAGAAACGACAGTTGCTTTATTGGCACGTTTTGATCTGTACACTTTGTACAAGTTTATTACGTTTCAAAACAATCATTGTTTACGTTTTTCCCTATCATTGTAAGTACATGTTCTAACGTAACGTTTAGAAATTTGATTTTTGCAACATAAATGAACCAAATATGTGATTCTAATGAACAATATGAAATTTAATGCTGTTTAATTACTACCTAAGCACCTATGTACATTCAGAATTTTGTACAGGTAATGAATTTATAAATTATATGAATTCAATTATAGGTATAAAAGATCAGTTTGAGATCCGCTCTAAAAGTAACGTATACGGATACAGATATGGATAACGATCTTTCATTTACATTTTATTCGCATGACAATAGAAAGCCCTTAAAAGTACCTATAGTAAGTCATATCAAACTTGTTATATTACTGACATGATTAACAGCATCCGGATAATTCTGTGGCATTAAACAAAAGAGGCCGTGCTTCTTGTAATACGTTCCATCCTTGCCCATTAGAGGAATGTAGCCGAAACTCTTCTTACCCTGAAATGATAAGATATTTTTAAAAAGGCAAGAACACAAATTATACAAACGTACTTTGATTTTAAATAAGTGGAGGGTCGGTTAAAAGTAAGGGTTTATGGAAAAAGCTCGATAACAATATTAACGGCTCACAAAATAAATTATTTTAGGTGAAATAATCTTTAAAGGTTTAATGAATTGTTTATAAGTAGAAATGAATCTATCACACCGAGTTTATATCACCAATATTATTAATAATTAAAAAAATACAATTGAACCATCACCTCGCTTCCCTCCTCTAACGCCTCCTCGCCTCTTGCACTCGACTCGCTCTCCGACTCGCTTTCGTCCTCTGACTCAGTCTTGCTCTCTCCACCTTCCTCTTCGGCCTCTTCCGGAGACTACCATATCGAAAAATGAAAAAAGATATAAAGAAATCTTTTAAGCAATTGATAAAAATTATAATAGCCGTATTCGAGAACGGAATTGGAGATTTGTGCATTTGTGTGGATTCGTGTTTACTAATTTGTGAGTAACCGTGCCGTCCATGTAATATTACTTTCATAATAGTAGCCCCATTTGGACATTTAATGTGGGGCTCTGAGTGTAGAAAGCTTTTATGTTTATGTTTTAATACCACTACAATATATTATATGAGTTTATACTTATCAATTTAATAACCAAAGCAACCGATATTTACGGCAAATCAATGTAACCCCTTAAGAGTCTTTGCCTTGAATAATACTTCTTCATTAATATTCGTTAAAATATTCTGTCTAGAATAGTTTAAATTGAAAAAAAAAATTAACATAACCGTTGTATTGTGCAAACTGAGTATGACCGATTATCTGCCACAAACGATAACTCAGATATTTTCAACGACTCTGCTCCTTCCCTTAAAATGAAACTTGCTCTTCATCTGTGTTATAAATCACCCTAAATAATTGTTTAAATTGTATCACCTCGTATTTTATCTTTTATGTTATCTCTTCGTATACCTTTTATTGTTATTATACCACGGTTAAACATGTCTGTCTTGAATTTTTGGCGACTAATATACACACCAGTAATTGGCATGCATGCTGGTCTATATTTATATTAAGAACTTATGTTATGCTGTTGTTGTGTTAATAAATAAATAAATAAATTTTATAATTTTACGACGCCATCTAGTAGGTAGTATATAAAAGGATTGCCTTTTGTCTCCTCCCGTCAATGTAACAATGTCTTAATATCTTCCAATTTGTCCAAAATACGGTTTGGTGCAATGTTTTTTCTTTAATTATATAAAATAAATATTTCAACATTATAAACTATTTCAACAAGAACATTTTCTAAAGAATGTACAGTTCAAAACAACGTTGTTGTGTTGTTAGAAACAACGAAGAGGTCCTGTAAAAACATTATAATTATAATATTTTATCTTTTTCAGGCAAAACAAAACCATCGGTGACTGATGAAAATTAAACAAGTTATTTTTTATGAGTAAATGAAAAGTGGCCTTTCTTTTTTTTATCCACTGCGTCAGGAGTGTAGCGGTTTTCGAGCATTTTTTTCGTGAATAGTCAAAAAGCACCAATCATGTGAGGATAACATATATTAGCTATTGTTTATTAGGAATACACAAAATAATTTGGCAAACAGTAATACGACGATCCGCGTGGTAGAGCGGTCACCATACCGGTCTGACACGC
>MOOZ01000176.1:314590-344319 GCA_002930495.1 Cecropterus lyciades
CACTGCTGTTATAGGTGGCAGGCAGAAATAGGTGTGGCGGTGGTGCTTCCGGAGTCGAACCACAAAGAGTTCTACCACCTTCAAACTGGTGAGGTATCACCGTCACATATATTTGTAGAAGTGACGGTGGTTGTTGAAGCAGTTCTTCCGTTTCGGTGGACGGGTGTGGTTGCCGGCTCAATTTCATATTAGGGCAACCAGCTTAGTCCTCGGGAGTAGCAACGCACCTGTGAAACTTCAGTTGGAACCAATGTTCTATATAAAGTTGAATACCGATATCTATGGGCGACAGTGACCACTTACCATCAAATGGACTGCATGCTCGTTTGCTACTTCAATCTTACAAAAAAACTCGCTCATACATCAAAAGCAACGCGATATCGCTTGGCAATTAAAATGTGAATATTTATCGCTCGGACAATAGTGAAAGGCAATGTGAATACGAGAATTTAGACATAACTCCCAATGTTCACCAAAATATTGCTAAATAATAGGTATCTTTTTTACTTTATATTTGTTAATTTTAAATCTGTACGTGTATTGAAATCGTAAACAAATGTGTGCCACTATAAACTATGCAAATAAATACTTTACATTACAAACATAGTAAACTTATTGTTAGAATTAAGAAAGTATTTTTACAATTGAGCCAAATTCTCATTAAATAAACCATTATGTTTTAGACCAGAATTATAGCACTAAGTTTTGGTATGGCGAGTGAAGTCGCAGGCACTAAGTATCATCATAGCAGAGAGGCAAAACGGGTTCTACTTGAAGCTGCGCGTGAAGATCACAGATGCGTTTCCATTCATGGGAACTAAGATGGTTACCACATAATTATGTAGGTCAGCTGACATCCATAGCCTACCACCTGAGTAGCAGTTAGATGTAGGTGTGGCGGTGTACCTCTCCTGTCGAACCATATTGGTTCTATCAACATCCAAAAATTATCTTTTATCGTTAACCCGACTGCGTCAGAAGGAGGGTAATGTTTTTCGAGCGTATATACGCATGTTTGTTTGTATGTATGCCCATTTCTTTGGCACGTGCTACAGCCCAAACGGCTTGAAGGATTATGTCATATAATTTTTTACTATTACGACAATATGGGTATCAAATGAAAGCTAGAAAATGGACCAATCTGAATGTATATATATGATAATACTTTTACTTGCGTTAAATTAAATACATATCATTATAAACAATAGTTTCGTTTCAAGCAGTCGGGTTAACGGTTAACGATGTTACTAGTTCACCCCTCTAACTTCAACTCACCTGTTACCACCCCCTCTTCATCTGCGACAGTGTACTTGTCCGCATTTATGGTGAAGATGTGATCAAACATTTGCTCGGACCCGGCATGCTGGAAATGAAAGTAAATAAAATTAATGACATTTTTATATTTTCATCTTTATTTCCATACTTACACCTCAGAAAAATCGTTTAATCGAGGTTGCATATCACAAATGCTTGACGTGTTAGTATTAATCATTTCGCTAAATCCGGCAAGCCTTTAGCTTACATGGGTCATGCACCATCGTAAACAGACCGAAACTTGGAAACACTCATGGTCACTCGTATTTTTAATTTGGTCATTTTTAAAATTTACATGCCAATCTTGGGGTATCGATGTAAATAGCCACAAATTCGCCCTTCTTTGAATATCATGCAAATTAAATACGAGCCGAGAGTTGTAAAAACGTCATCGCGTGAATTCATTAATCTACGAACATTAACACGCATATAGGGCAGCATACATCCTATTTCTAGACTTCTACTACGTCCTAAGGACGTCCTATAAATTGATTCTGAGTGAAAATGATTAAACTTACATGTCCAGCGAGATTGAAGTACGGAGAATTGCTTAGATTTACAATAGTAGGTTCGCTCGTGGTGCACTTCATTTCGATCTTAATGGTGTTATCACAAGTCACCTCAAAGGTGACCTGCGCCATCACAGTACCCGGATACCCCTCATGGAAGCGTTCGGATACGTGACTCATTATCACTTTGTTCCCGTTTACGTATGACCGCCAGTTTACCTGGAAAATTGAGTGGATATGCAATTAGGATAGCAAGTAACACTAATGATGGTGGATATCATAGTTATTATATCAGTTCAATAGTGGTATCATAGTTATTGTATCAAGTTCCTACTATCACAATTATATGAGTTCTTTTAGAATTTCTTGTTTGCATTTTGATATTATTTAACTTTAATTTTGTAGGGGAGTCTCTTATAAAAAAAATGTCAGGAAGGTATGTAAGATTAATCTTATAAATAGCTTCATCTATGTATATTGATGAGACGCTCAGTACGTGTTCTCACAAAATCGAGAGTATAGGATAATAGCTACCTTCATAATCCGAAAATATACAACATTATATAATATTAATAATGAATACGGAGCGAGAAGAACCTAGAGTGTCTATATCTTTAAGAAAATAAAAAATACACATTGCAAAGCTAAACCTTCAACAACAACTAATATTGGAAACGTTTTAAACAATTATATATCTTTTTCATTACTTAAATATAACAAGTTACTCACTCCCGAGTTATTCTCTATTATATTTCGAACTTTTCAAATATAACAGAAAATATCAGGACTAGAAATTAATCCGTAGCGTTCTACAAAATATAGCACCTATAAAAATTACCTACGTGTTTCAAAAATCAAATATCTAAACATCTAGACACGCGGCAGCGTGTCAAGCTAAGTTCAAGCAAAGGAACTGACTAGCCAGCGCCGAGTGTATTCTAGACACGCGGCAGCATGTCAAGCCAAGATCAATCAAAGGAACTGGCTAGCCAGCGCCGAATGTAATATTACACGAACCACTTGGTGCCACTTCTGTAACTGAAAACCTCTTTAACGTAAACACATAAAACTACGTGTATTTAATTATATCCATGCCGATGCTAGCTCAAACAGTTATAAAGATAAAAAGGTCAAAAAGTAATAAATTCTAGCACTGACTGACGGACATATAGTAGCTAAATCTAACCTACTTCCAGATGACCTAGAAGAATAAAATTTGGAATCCAGCTCGGTAATTGTTTAGAAGCGTAGGAAAAAATAAAAAAGTAAAAAAATAGGGAGGACCCCATATAAAAAAAAAAGTGCTTTAATTGTAAGCGTTGGAACCTTTACAAGCAGATATTTGAAACTATCCCAATATAATATAATATTTCCTATAAAACAGAAATATATAAATATTATAAAAAAGAAGTCCCCAGTCGCGTCTTCTTGTCTGTCTGAAAGCGATAATACCAAACAGATTTTTGTATGGTTTTCTATGCTTTAATTACGGATTTTTGTACGGTTTTATTACGCTTTAATGTAAATTAGCAGAAATACGGCGATGAATGTTGAAGAGGTCGCAAAAAATCTCGCCAATTGGGAGCTTTCCACGCGAACGCCATGTAAACTAACTGAAATACAGTTGAGTAATGTACTAACGAATTCAAAATCTATAAAAATGCTACAAATAAGTCCGCAATAGCATATCTCTAGCTTTTACGGTTGACTTACAAAAACCACTTTTATGTTCAAAATTTTAATTGAAAACATTACGTTATTTTCAAAGCTACTCTCTTTAGTTCAGTATTAATCCTTATCCTAATAATATATATATATAATTCCGATAAAAACTGGCTAAGTCAAATCTGACCTACTTTAAGATCTCACATTCTTAAATCCAGTAAAGCAAAGAAATAGAGTTTAATGCTTGTTCATAATGTTATTTTGTTCCTATAAATACATATTTGGATTTTGCATAGAACTTGGCACTCATTTAGATCTCCATTCTTTTTGCGGCGAAGCCCAGAGCCAAGAATAATTTTTGTATTGAAATTGGCTCTCCTTTTGTACATTAATGTTTTTAGTACATGTAGTATATGTACAGTACCGTAAAAGTAGTTACTTAAATTATATTTTGAGAATCTTTTCCCTATAGGGCACAGTAAGAGTTTATTATTAATTTATTACGTTTACTCAAAACAATCATCAAAGTTTAGTTTAAGATCACGAGCACTGTCTTTAAGTGAGTAAAAATTATAAGAAAGTTGAGTTCCGTATCTGTATTCGCGAATCTAGATACCAATAATCCGTATTCGTATACGTATCCGCGGATTTCTTATTTTAACGATCTGGCACATAACCTGTCGTCTGTAATGAAACATCATTCTGCTCACAAAACTGGCAAAAAGGATAGACAGTGATAGACAATAATTTGAACACGTTTCTCATACATATTTCTATATTATTCAATATTATTTTTTTCGTAAAACTCCGTTCCGGGAATACAACAAATTAATTATAACCTCTCCGTGAAATAAAATAATTAATTACACGTTAAGGAATCATACTCAGACTACCACGTCAAATAAGAGATATTGAATTTGCAATTACACTATATTTAAAATGTTACTCACCTTGTCGAATCCAACATATCCTCCATTATAATGATTGTGTTTCCTGTTGGTGGAGAGCATATACATTCTGCCTGAAGGGCGGACCACCATAGTACCATCTCTAATTACATTGGCGTACCGTCCTATTGTAGCCCCAAAATAAGGATTTCTTGGCTGCAAGTATTCTGTTGAAAACATCCGACAAATAAGAGGTCGTTAGAATTGTAATAATATCTAAAAATAATTCAAATATAATTATAATGTGTTTTTATTACAAAAATCTACCATTCTGCTCGTTACTACAACTTCTGTGCCTGTAAGGCATCCGCGACAATTTCTATCATACTTTTGTGTACGTATATAAAAAAATCTATGTATATAATAAACGTAACTTGTTCTAATAGCAAGTTTATTAATAAACTTAACTGTTTTATATTAATTCTAAATGTACAACCTATAAGTCTATAATTAATCTTTACCGCAATTCAATTAGGCCGTGGGTATGGTAAAGCCATTGTTTGCCGTTTGCCGTTACTTGTACTTTTTAACATCAAGAACTACATCATCTAATTATACCATAACACCGTTACCTTCTAAGGTATCGAAGCCAGCGACGACATCGTCTGGCACCCCTTTTCTGTCAGGAACTTGTACCGACGTAATGGTTGCTCCGTACGTTATTACCTGATCGTGACATTAATTAACACGAGCGCCTTGTTCTTGTTATTAGCAATAGAGCCCGTTGTACACGGTAGACTAATGAATACATTAATTGAGAATAGATGGTGTCCTCATATGTTACTCTGCATAAATTGATATGATATTTTAATATCAAAAATAAGGCATCAAATGGTCGCTTACTTAAAAGAACTTAGGTTCTCTATTCATATTTTTTTTGTCTATGCTACTTATAACAATCCGACGACCCGCGTGGCGGAGCGGTCACCATACAAGTCTGAAACGCAGTGGGTTCCGGGATCGATTCCCGACTAGACGGACATCTGAATGATGAATTTAGGTTTCTGTTCTGGGTCGCGTGTTTGTGTATTCATCTTTGTGTTTCCATGGGACCCACGACACAGATGTAGAAAACGTTATAACCATGACTATTAGCGAAATTGTCGTTAGTTTTGTAGTAGTACAATTTTGTTTGAAGACACAAGAAACGATTTTGGTAACTTCATCTCATATGTTTTTGCCATCTTCTATTTATAATAATATCTATTTTTCAAAGTAACTGTGATATTCAAATTATCACGTACCAATTACCGAACGATTAATATGATTTTGGGGTAATTTACCGTTGTCTTTATAGTATAGTCAGAAAATTATCTATACTAATATTATAAAGCTGAAGAGTTTGTTTGTTTGAACGCCTTAATCCCAGGAACTACTGGTCCGATTTGAAAAATTCTTACGGTGTTAGATAGCCCATTTATCGTGGAAGGCTATATATCATCGTCGAAACTTACGCGGGTGAATCCGTGGGGCGCAGCTAGTTAAATTAAATACGCGAATAAATACACGAGATTCTCATTAAGCATAATAATTAATGACTGTTAGACATCAAATACGTATCCAGCCATTTCATAGTAGGTTTGTTTATAGGTAATAAATAATTTACTTTACTAATAATTATTAGTTACTTAATGCACGTCCTTGTATAACAGGGTTTCTTAAAGTGCCCAGGAGTCCGCGGTATCTTAGTTAGACCTTAATTTATTTATCAGGAAATTATTCAACCAAGAAGCAGCGTCGAGCGACGGGATAGCGAATTCAACTGTAATTAAAACAAAAAATCCCAATCGATTGCATATGTAATTCCCCTATCGATTGCATAAAAAATATAACAGTAAAATATTCTTCGACTGGGGTCCGTGGAGCTTTTAAATTCTGGAAAAGGGTCCGTGACCACAAAAAATTTAAGAAACCCTGTTGTATAAGGATGTTTTTGTATATACTTTCAGCAGCTTCAGAACAACAGACGATAATACAAAGATGAAATTACCTGAACAGTCATTCTATTTTTAGTCTTCCACGTGTATCTTCGGACTATGTTGATGTTGGTGCTCGACGCGCACGGGCTGCTCGTGTCTCCATCGGGTAGCAGGATGTCCTTTATTGGCTTTGATGGTCTTTTAAAAACGCTCGATATCCTACCCTTGGAGGATGGGGCGTAATCTTTAGGCATGAACCCGAAACCGTCCACTATCAACTCAACATCAGGTATCTTGGGCGGCTCGGGTTCCGCAACCTCTTCCGATTTTTGTTCGGAGCCAACGTCACCACTGGCTTTGTCGTCATCATTATCACCCATACTTACAACAAATTTTGCTTTTTCAAATAATTTTAATTACTTTTTTTAAATAATTTTGTAAAAATTTTCAAAATTATAAATCACTAAAAATTTTGCTTCATAATTTTATTTTTGTAGATTTTATAATGACATATTGTTGTTTTCTTAAAGTATTTTTAAACGATAGACTAACTAATAAGGTTTCTATACTCAATCATGACATCTATACTCGCGTTACAATAAGTATTATTAACATAATTTATAACTGTGAGAAGGCAACCATAATGAGTGCAAATTATAATTATTAAAATACTTTAAACGTTTAAATTCTGTCTCTCATATAAAGTCGGTATATAATAATAAAGCGCTAAAATTCAACATAAAATAAAATTCAAAATAAAATAACATATTTTTTTTACTTTACTCGCATTTTGATATATTTATGGAATGAATTCAAGGCTTTAATTGATTTTCACGCATCGAATCTGCCTCAAGTGTCAAGGTTGTTCACGCTATTATGAGGTCACTTACCTGCTCATACTTGCAATAATTCGTGCTTATCACGGTTAAGTTTCATTTTCATCGCTATACCAAGAGCAAAAAACGTGGTTTATGCGTAAAAAGTTTATTGTAAGTTTCATAGTATTAAATTCTATAAATAGATATCGACGTCGCTATGTTAGTTCACTTATTCAACAGCAAGTATAAATAAGCACAAACGTGATAATTGTTGACAAGCAAAACGAAACATTGCTTTTGCAACATGTTGTACCAATAAAGTTGTTGTTACACTTAAACATAAATATTTGTACACTGTTTGGCGAAATTCAAACCCAAAACACTTTTACATTTTGCTTATCGAGTTCTATAGCGCTAGTTTTCCATTTTTCATTTTCTTCGACTATATCGGGAATTTGTTCCAAGTACCCAACTTCTTTGCACGGAGACGGTGGTATAATGCTTATAATAGGTATTCCAATTTCTTGAAAGGAGCTCATGGACGAAAACCCACTCTCGTCCTCAATAAAATTTGATACAGTATTGTAATCATTTCTTTTGTCAATAGTATTCTGTGGGATACCATTAGGGGACTCGATATCACACCTCTCATCATGTTCTTTATTTAAAAGTTTAATAGTATGATCAACATCACAAATGATAGGAGGGAGGGACTGGGTAAACTCATCCAAATTTAGGTTATTTCCATTTTCAAGATTGTTTATGGGTGCGTTATAAGTAATGCTGCTGCAATTTACATTGATTTCGTCATTTGAATCTTCCCTTATTAGGTTTAGGGTACTCGACGACAAATTATGCAAATCTGAGCTTTTACCAAAGTCATCTTGTAGTTTAATGGCGGTGATATCAACATTTTCGGCGCAGGCGCATGCGAGATCAGGTAATTTTGTGCTAAGTACAGTATTGGCAAGAGTAATTAATCTCGACATCTCTTCGGAGATTTTTTGACCAGTCTCATTTTCAGGCACTAACGACATTTTTGATTGACTCCTGAAATACAATTACTGTTATATTATAATACTTAAAAATGGAAATAATTAAAAATATAACTAAAAATACGATCATTTATTACTTCATTATCTGAAAACAGCTTGGGATATATATAACTTCAAAATCCAATTAAATGTGCAGATCAAAGAGAACCGACTCTAAAAATAAATTCAATAATAATTTAAAGGTATCATAAGTCGCATGGTGTTCATTGCAGTATTTTACTTAATAAAATTATTACTAAAAATGGGTTCTGTTATTTTAGGTACGCATCTATATTTGTATTGATCATATACTAAATTGTAATATAAATGAAATAACCAATAATTCCGGATAATGAAATGATAATTTGCACATTTTCTTCTGATATCCCACATTTTATTTAATATTAGGTCTTTACCTATGAAACTGCCGTTGTGCCGTACTGGCAAATCAAAATATATTTTTTTGGCTAATAATTTTAATTTCAATTTAATTTTATTTAAAAAATATGGAATTATTTTCTCTAAATTCGTCATATGTTTAATAGTTAGTGTTTTGTTTTCATCGCATTTGAACATTTTTCGTCATCATGGATAGGTTAAAAATTCGAGTAATTATGGAGTATGAGTACCGTCGTGGAAACAAAGCGGCCCGCAACATCAACGACGTTTACGGAGCGAACACTTCAAACGAACGTACAACCCATTATTGGTTTGCCCGCTTCCGTTCTGAAAATTTTGACCTGAAAAATGAACCCCGTGGTTTTTCAAAAACTTTGGTCGACACTGACGAAATAAAGGCGATTCTGGAAGCTAATGATACTCAATCTACGGCTGAATTAGCAACAGATTTCGACGATAGCATCAAAATAATATTGGTCCATTTGCGTCAAATTGGCAAGGTAAAAAATCTTGACAAATGGGCACCCCACGAACTCAATGATCGCCAACACGAAGTACACGTCGAGACGTGCCTTGCACTGCTCAACGGGCATATAAATGAAGGAATTCTGAACCGCATTGTTACTTGTGACGCGAAATGGATCCTGTTCGACAATGGTAAGCGCTCAGCAAGTTGGTTGGACCCTAGTTCAGCACCCAAACAATGCCCTAAACGAAAACTTACCCCTAGAAAAGTGATGGTAACTGTTTGGTGCTCTAACGCGGGTGTAATTCATCACAGCTTCTTGCCAAATGGAATGAGCATTACTGCAGATGTGTACTGTGAAGAACTGAACACAATGATGGAGAAGATCGCACGTCTCTAACCATCTTTGGTCAATCGGCTTCACTGCTCCTGCACGTTAACGTGCGACCTCATGCTGCACAGCAGACGATCTCCAAGCTACAAGAGCTAGGGTTGGAAGTTTTCCATCATACACGTTACTCCCCAGACTTTGCGCCCACAAACTTCTACTTTTTCCAGAATTTGGATAATTTCTTTGGATAACTTGGAAAAAAATTCAATACCCGAGAGGCAGTATAAAAATGCCTTTGAAGAATTTGTTGCTTCCCGTCCAGCTGATTTCTTCAAGAAGGGCATCAATAAGTTACCAATGATACGTTGGCAAAGACACATTGATTGTATGGGTGATTACTTTGATTAATAGAAATAAAAAATATAGATAAAAAATATGCAACATTTATTTAATGAAAAACGGCAATTTCATATGTAAGACCGATTATTTATACATGAACCACACTAATTGTATTTGGCACTAGGCGCTTATTCTACGCCTATGAGTTTAATTAGTTTAAACTTACCAAACGCCACTGCAATCTTTATATCCGTTAACGTTGCTAATCGATTTACTGATTTTCCTTGTACTTATTTTTTTAGTGGTATTTATCGAGTATTCGATATTCTTGTTCACGTGTAAAACAGATCGGGATCGTGGCAGGTCGGCAAGGTTAAATGACTTCGGCAATGCCCTGACGGGCGGTACATGATTTTTGGGCTCATTTTTCTGACATTCTATATGCTCCTTCACTCTGTTCAGGAAAGTCACTATTTGCTTAAGTAAAGCTATGTGCATCTGTCTGTTTGCTTCAGTCTGAAAATAATCCACGCTAACATTGGCAAACAATAAAGTAAACCATAACATATGCATAGGGAATGTAAACTGTTTTAAAATCGCCGGGCCTTTCGCAAAGCCATTCGCAACGCATTTCAAACATGTACATTTTCTGCATAAACAAATTATTGGTGCACCAATAATAGAGCATTAAAGGAATCTTTAATTTCACGGTTCTGACGCATGCATACATACCTGTGCGAGTTGCCACCTCAGCGTTTCGACTTCCATGTTCAGCGCATTCACTTCAGTGCGTTGTATGTCGGAGTTCTTCGTCACTGATTTGTCCGGAGGCTTCGCCGCTTCTCCATTCTGCTCCATATTACAACATTTGGAAAGTTGAGAACACGGCTCAATTCTTTCTGGAGCCTGCAACAATGACACCGATTCTAAATATATCGCAGTCATAAAAAACTGTGCCGCTAACAGTAAAGTATCATTATATTACAATTCAACGAGGAAGGAGTGGAATCACGCGTGTTTTAGACATGATTTCACTTAAATTGTTTTAGAATCATCCGTGATTTAAGCGACATAACCATGAGAAACTGCTCGGATTGAAAGTTACATGCTGTTTGTTGTGCTAGCCTGTCTAGGTTTCTAGATTACGCGTTCTGATTATTGTTTACTTTAGCAACAAAGTGTGCTTAAAATTGCTGTCAGTAATACACAAAACACCAGTAGATACTTTAGTTTTGTTTTCCACAAAGCAGCAATAATTGCCTCATTGGTCGTCAGCGTACAATGACGCTCCGGAATTGCCTTTGTAATGCGTGAGATACATCGCAATTACATAATGTAACAGGAGATTACATAAAAACAAACCAAATAACGGGATTCATATTACATTCTGTTGTGACAGTGGCACAGCAAAAACCTGGGAGCACATCTACGCATACCTAATTGGCATTGCCACAATCGTCCCACGGCTTTGCTTCGAGCGCTTGCATATTGACCTCTATGCTAACAATACAAAAACTTGCCGTCACCCGTTGCATTTGTCAGGCTTCGACATTGATCTGCGAAATCAGCACGATTAATTGTTCTCCGTGAGCTCCAAGGTATTAAAGATGACACTGGATTTAATAAATAAATACAAGACGTAATTTTAACTGTTAATTACAGATACACACATTCGTTTTTATTTTCTTGTGATGGAAGCATGTTAAGTAGTAGTGGATACATTATGTGTAGATCACACTTCAAGTACATCTTATCCAAGTAAGACTAGAGTCAGAAGCATGACTATAGTTCATGACCTAATGAATGGTGAGCTGATGACCAAATTGGAACGCTTCAAGTAAAACAAAGTTCAGAAGCGCAAGTCATTTCTGTCTTAGGACATCGCACAATGACCTCGAAGGGCTTCCATCAGTTTCAATCACTTTTACTGTGTAATATTTTCAACTCACTTTACTGAAAATTTATAACGGAGTGCACAACACAACACAATACAAATATCCCGGGATGACACCAACATGCATGAAATTATTTAGTAAGTATATAAATGCATAAGTACAATGAAACAACACGAATCCTGTTGCTTGTTATTGTTGTGTTGTGTTAAATTACCGAGTAGATACTGTTCGTGGATTGTCGGTTATGGTAAATTGAACAAGCACTTAATCACTGTTAGCTAGGTGGTCACGTAAATCCGGCATTTGTTATGTATTGATTAGCACTTTTAAAACTTGGCAAATTAAATAACTAAGCGTGTTGACTTGCACTCACTCGACTAAAGAGGAATTTGCTCTTCGACCTGATGACAACTTAGTGAAGACATTGAATTCAATAAAAAATGATACTTACTGAACTTAACTTTTCAATGCTTTGCAAAATGGAACAACTATATGCAAGGCCATCGTACCATGAAATATAAGCCTCATTATTATAAAAATTTAAAAGAAATTCAAATGCTTTACTTTCTCCAGCCTTATCTTTATAATCTTAAGAGGTATTTAAAAGCACAAAGTAAATAAAAGTATTTACTATTTCATTAACAGAGAAATATATGGCATGACTATTTCTATGAATTTAATCATAGGGTTGAACTTTAGAAAAATAAAAAATATAATAGCTGTCGCTTCTTCAAAAACGCGAAACCCTCTCATGCTCTAGGTTTCTTAAAATGTTTACCATAATGGCCCAATGGCCAATTTGATCTTGCCATTGATTATTGGATTATGGCATGGATTGACCATGGTTCACTGTAGCATCTTGTTAGCTAGCATCCAGATTTTCTTAGTTTTTGCCATCATTATTATCATCAATCCAATACAACTCACAGTTGGGCACCAATTACCGTTTCAATCAGAAAACCAAATTCACCACAGTGATCAAGTGCTCTCGGATACAAAATTTATCTTGGTATACTCTCAATCGTCATTAAAGCCATCATGACTGTTAGAACAGAAATCAATGGTTTAATGTTATTCTCATTATTAAACAATATTTATTTTATAATAATAGGTCACGGTAAGGTAATAAAAATATTGATAAGTTTTTAAAAAGAATAGAGTAGTCATTTGTTTCTCTTCTTATTGACGTCTGACGACGATTGAGCAAACGAACATGCAGCCCACCTGATGGTAAGTGGCTATAGCCGCCCTTGGACATCTGTAATCAACCCTTGATATGATCAAAGTCTCACCCAAGGTTAACCACAGAAGCGTTGCTACCCCTGAGGACTAAGATGGAATGCCTCGGAAAAGTATGTCTCCTTACCACACCCTTCAGACCGGAACACAGCAACGCATATCACTGCTGTTATTAGGCAGAAATAGGTGTGGCGGTGGTGCTTCCGGAGTGGAACCACAAAGTGTTCCACCACCTTAAATAATAAAAGGATAATAATAATAATACTGTTACTTTATTGAGGAAATAGTTTTATGTAATATGACAAACAATTTATAAATAAATTATTTAAAAGCTCATAACTTCCATGAATCGAGGTTGTATGGAATTAAATCACCAGAGCAATCCCATTCTATACTAAGCTGTTGCTCGCTTTGCATGCTTCTAAGCTGTTGCTCGTGTCTCAGTTTAACCAAAATTAATTTAAATCCGATACAATGCACGCCGGAGTGGTTAACGGACAAGGCATGACGTCATCTCGTATTAATCAAGGTGGTTCCGCGGTCATCGCCTCTACCTGAATGTGTTAAGCACATTAATAGATATAAAGCCCAATGTATAGATAATAAAATAATTCTAAACAGAAATGTTGTAGCTGTTACAAAAAACCCGTACAAGCTGAGAATTGCCCAAACAATTCATATTGATGACTGTCGATTTCAAATATTTGCTTCAGTCTGCGCGTTCTTTATTGTTTATCAGCACCCGAACTGACGTCAATACATACTTTAAAAACATTAAATTAACTCCGCAAAAAGGTAGTATGATTTACACTTTCGATCGTTAAGAAAACGTTGGATCGATATGACCACTAACATCAAATAATATACATACAAAAATTGCAAACACGCAATTTCCGTAGCTTGTAGGTAATCATCAAACGCGTTGAAAATTTGCTTGGGGTTCACACGCGCTTTATATTTTCAGACAACATGTTAAACCGTGTTTTTTTATGATTAGACAGCCACCGTTAAACGTTGTCGGGCGCCTTATGGACGAATTGAGGAAGGATTGGCTACAAATCCGCACCTTTTTTCGACAAACAGCTTTGGAACAACATGATGTGGGAATGATGTAATGTTTTAGTCCTTTGCCAGATGACTGTCATAAAAAAATGAGTGTTGATTTTTACGTTGATAAAACATTTCTAAGACGAGCGAGAGTGCCTAACGCGTAGTAGTCCGGCTTTTTCAATACGAACATGTTCTATCTTAGGCATCGTCACTTTCCATTAAGTGAGATCGAAGCTAAATGGTCAGTATAAAAACAACCAATGTAAACATTGCGGATGTAACGACATTACATCGCACCATGCCTTGCAGTGAAAACGGCGGGGATCGGAAATCGGGGGATAGTAAAATCCCGAAGACGAAAGCTGTACCTACCGTGTTAAAAAAGTGTCTTTGTTAAATTAAAGTAGCAAACGAGCATTTGGCAGAGACGGTACATACACCTAACACAGGATTACCTTGTGAGAGTGTATCTTTCTTACTTTCCCACACACCGAAAAATAGCTCGATTCTGTTGTTACAAGGCATAAACAGTATTAAAGCGACTATGGTAGCCAAAATAAACATTTACTACTTTTTAGTTTCGTCAAATTTACAATTTTTTACGTTTTGGTACTACTGAATGTCGAACCTTCAAATCAAAAAGTGTTTATTTTATTCAATAGCTATTTTGACAATAGTAACCGGGCAATTGAAACTCATAACCATAATTCTCTTGCCTTATAAGTACTTAATACTTACTCAATAAATATATTTATAAATATTTTTCTAAGAAATCACTTTTTTATCATAATATTACTCATATCACAATACAATACTATTGCAATACGTCACTTGATAGTACTTTTCAAAGTAGTAAACGCTACTATTGCATCAATGTCAGCAAGGCCATTACTGTTAACAAAGCGACTTAACTACTTACCAACGAGTAATTTTCAAAAGAAATATTCCTAAAAATAAGTATCTAACAGAGTAACGGACGGTGATAACTAGCAATCGGCGAGTACAAGGACCTCAGCCGGTACTTCCGCCGAAACCTCCGCCATACAGTCAGGCGCATAATAATCAACGCCCGTGACCCATGTTCCACCGAGCACCGCTCGAATTGTTTTTGCTTGTAACATTTACCGGTATCCAGTTTTAACTACTACAAACAGTTTTATTTACAACTAGCTATGTCCCGCGTCTATATTCACCCGCGTTTAAAATATTTTAATGAAAGAAAAACTAAATGATACCTTGCGATGTGAACCTTGAGACTATAAATATAATTCAGTCTTTTAAATTAAATTCAGTAGGTTGTGATGCACAGACACGCGAGTCCCTTATTTTTATTATATTTATGAATTTAGGATGCGCCGGGTGGATGTTGGTGTGATAACTAGCTTGATGTTGAGTGCTAAAGATCAGGCTCAGTGGCGCGCCTTAGGACAGGTCTTTATCCAGCAGTGGAGTATTGTAAGCTGAACAAAGACACAATTTTTACTACTCATTTATTATCATCTTTCGAATATTCGTCAGTCTACAATTGTTCCACTTTTGAGTATTCGAGAATGCGAGACTTTATTTTTTTAACTGTGGAGAGAGGAGCGCATACTGTGTTTAAAGCCATCATCTTAAACATACGTATTTACGTACTCATGTAATACTTAAATACTTTAAGACATATTTATTATAATGTTTATTTAATATCTGTTACTACAATTAGCAATGAGATCGTAAGTTCTTTTTGAAAAATATTTAATTAAACTTCCTAGTATTAACTTAGATAACTCATACTAATACTATTGATCTCATAAAAACTACGTTATCTTATAGTATCGTCGAAGACACATTTCTACATTTCTTTTTCTGGTTGTTGCTTTTAAAATTATAGCACCGTCCAGCTATTTTCTATAAATACAACAAATTGTTTCACAAAAAGCTACTGACCTCATTAATGATAAAAATACTTTATTGTCCTACAGATTCCATCCGCTGTTATGAATGGGTTACCGTTTCACGTGATGATATTCACTCGATGACCTAATGAGTTCATAACGGTCTCCGTTGTAAATCAAAACATTTCATTTTGTTGACACAACATGAAATATTTGCGAGCTGCTAACCGGCGAAGCCTACTTAAAATAAGAGAATGAACGCAGACGTCACGCTCATTGCGTTATTGTACATACCGAAAATGCGTAATTACTGAAATTTGAGCTTCTTTACGTTTACCTACCTACTTATATTATCTTCGGATCTTAAATTCATCGCGAAGAAAAATAACCGAGTGGCCTACTTAACTAGTTTCTTAGACAGATTGGTTACGAGGTGTCGAGTTGCATGGTGGTACCGGGTTGCGCTCGGCGGCTCGTGTGTCAAACGCATCGGCTTGGAACAAACCAAGGTAACGGATTATTTCTCATTTTACAAACGACCTCCGTCGGAAATCAATAAAGCATTTAAATAATCATCCCCAACCCATTACTGCCCTAACCAAAAACCATGCAAGCATAGATAACCACGATGACAATGGTTTGAGCCCTAGTCTGTCATACTGCCGAATAAGACATTTAGATCTCTTGACTACTTTATAGACAACTCCTTTTGAAATTAACTATCTTAAAATATTCTCAACCTCGTTAAAGCAATATTGCAACCTTAGTTGAAGGTAGAGAGCCAAAAATTCGTAATATTTTGCTTGATAGAAGCAGTTGCATATCTGTCAGGTGTTTTAAATATGGCTCGATTAGGCCTTAGTTAAAATAAAATCACTATTGGGTAAAACTGAGTCACGATTCAAATTTACTGACTGGACGGATGGGACGGTGGGTTTAGTGAGTTGGGTCGTGGGTGGGGGGTTGTTGAATCGGCTGTTACTGGCGGTGAGGCAAGCCCGTCATGCACAGGCGGCGACGCGTGACGCCGGCATCCGGTGTGGGCCCTCGGAAGCAATAACCCCACCCTATGCTGTCCCGGCTAACAAGTGCACGTTCTTTGTCGCCGTATACCTACTGTACATGTGATTACTACCACGCGATCAACCGTGCCACATAATAGACAATCGCGGCAGTTTGAATGTGAACAGCAGTTACAAAAAATATTAAACATGTGGTTATTTTCATGATAAATATATAATTGACACGCACATTGACATGTACATGATAATGTATGAACGCCGCAGGAATTAGACGAAGATGTATTGCTATCACTGACTTTAGTTTAATGTACGATTTACAAAGAACAGTCTATCTTCAAATTACGGTATGACATACCAATACATATACATATATGATATAAAAGTCAACATATATAAATTTTAAAACATTTGTTATTGTCTGTGTCTTGTTTTAAGAGTACATGATCAAATTGTGTTTACAACCATCTGTTTGCGTTAGACTTCCGATTACCATAAACTTTATAAGTTGCATATTACCATAAACTGTATCCAGGTTTGTTCTCAAGGACTGTTTTGAATAGACGTTATTCATCGATTGTTTAAAATTCTAATGCATATACAATGCCCATTCTATTTGTTTATTACATGATTCTAGCACCTTGTATTGTTAGGAACCCGATAATTAGGCCTATCGAACAATTATGGGTGGTGTCTTGCTACACGGTACCACATCGTTTGCTTCGAGTATGTTAACATCTGCCATGATCATATATCCGGAACAAATTTCTATAACGAGTGCTGCCACAAATAGTCGCTTTTTTAATTCAACTCCATATAAAGTCATCCATCAACGCTTAAGCATTCGACCAATCCCGTTTCTGTAGTTACTTGAATTATTTTGTTCTTTTGTTTGTAAACGTAAAAAACAATCGTGGTCACCATGTTAAACAGTTTTAGTTAAACCGAGGAAACAAAAGCAAAAACAGAGAAGTAGATCACAAATAAGAGCTATTTCATTGAAATTACAGACAGACACATTACAGACCGACAGACGGACAGATACACAAAGAGTATGATATGCAGTAAAATTAAAAAAAAATCGAAGTGTATCTACATTTTAAAGCAAGGCAAAGTAGTTATACTGACGAATGAATACCAAGTAAAAAGCTTTCTCGATCTACGTTAAAAACAAACAGTTTATACGCAGGACCAGTAACACTGGCTTCTAAAAACAAGTATGAAGTAATCCTTATGAATTATTCTCATGTTATTTACGGGCATTTGAAATTTAAAACATTCTTCACAGATCTCCCTACCTGCCTGTTATAATTTCAATAGCAAATTGTACGATTTTATTGGTTTTGTCCTCAACATGGCGATCTTTCCTGGCTCTTAAATAACAAAATATTCGTCCCTCGTTTCTTGTCAGGGACAAATGAACAAATAGCGAAAAAACAGTTTTCTAAGACATATTAAGAGATGCTTGTACATTTTCATATAAATAATGAAGATAATATATCATATAAATTACACATTGTCACTATGAAAACTTATTCGATTAAGTTTTAATCGAAACGCAATCTCAATAATGTACCACGAAAGTTTCACTCTCTACTCAAACTTAAAAACAATTAGATATCACATATGATGTTAAAATGCAATTGATTCCACAATAGGCAGAAGCAACAGGGATGTGATGCAATCAAAGAGCGGACATCATTATTATGCGTGAGGTTGCAAGCGGGGTATCGATGTCACCAGTGTGGCGTATGACATGATCTTTGATTATAGAAAATGGTAGGAGACTAAAGGTATTTGTGTAACTTACCGTTACAGTTAAGTGTTAATATAATTATTTATACTTATTTTATACTGTTTAAAAAGGGACACTTTAATTCCAAGTTAAGGATTCTTCATATTTAAGCATAAGAAACATTTTAGTCATACTCGTACTTCCACCATGTCGATTCAGATAAACTTAAAATACGTTTAACATCCTTTCCTTATAATTTCATTTTTTCAATTCAAAGCTGATAAAAATAATTACGTTGAATCTGAGAATAAATGACGCCTAAGTTTTCGATCAATACGTAGAAAGAAATATGAGCCATGACTGATGTTACAATAGATTCAGATTTACAATAAATATCTACATCTGTTACTACTACAGTTAATGTAGGTACACGTGTTACAGATTTGAACACAAAATTCATCGAGGTAACAATTATTCATTGGTAAGTATGTTATAAACACTACAATTAACACAATAAGGTTGAGCAAAAAAATTCATATAGTACCAATTAAGCATCCATTAAATAATTTAATTAATTATTTCATCGTAACATTATTTGCACCTATATCACAGGATTTCACAGTGTGCGTTATTTAAAACATTATTCGATTTCAGTTCGTTTCTTGATTGCTCTCATATGGTACTGTTACGTAAATATAAGACTCGTATACATTATACAATCATACTTTTGTAGGCTCATGAGTTTCACAAAAGGATCTATAGTAAGACTTAAAAATACTCGTACCACTGGTATTACTTATAACTTAGTTCCAACTTGCATTATATTTTTAAAAATCCAAAGAAAGTATGTAACTTAAGATCACGAGTTTGTTTTTGAAACCGTTGTGAGACGGACAAGAGATCGCAATAAACATTGCCATTTTACCCATTACTGGGTTGTTGTTCATTCGTTCAACTATTTGTTATTAGTCGATTCAATTGATGGCTGTCGGACATAAGTTATTTGTCAGTTACTTATTGTGTAGAAAGCCTTACGATAAAAATGCGTCACGTCGCCGTTCGTGTCGACTGTGCTTTATCTACGAGTACTTATATTAGATCCGGTATCGCATTTGTATTTACAAAGCGTCTCGGGCATTACTACGGAACTCGTATGGTGTCCTTCCACCATAGTTGTGCAAGATAGCTAAGCTATGGACATGTGTCAAATCCATCAATAGGATTGCTTCATTTTCACTGCTTTGCTTAGCTTAGGTTAGTTTCTGATAAAAAATGATTTATATGAAGAGCGAGCAAAGGATTGGAGCTATGGATGTCGACAGGTGTAGCTATAGCATCTTCTTTGGTTGAAAAGCATCCTTAATGATTTTAGTCCTGTTATAAGACAACAAACCTATATTTAAAGTATCAATTGTCTTCCTAGGTTTTCAATGTCGTAACCGTCAAGCTCAGGATGACCACGCAAATAATATTCTGGTCCTATATAAAACACGTATACCTACGCTGTATAAATAAATAAATTGATCCACGTATGCATTAAATATACTTTGTTGGATACTTTTAATAGTATTTTTAATTTCATTCTTTTTTTATTTATCACTAAAGTACGATTTAAAAATAATTTCCAACAACCGTAAGTAAATATGTAATATCGATTAAAAATAAACATATACTTTACATGACATTTCTGCTCACGACGACAAAGTAAGTACACTCATCATCTTTCAAATAACGATCCCTCGGAAAAGTAGATGACGTTTGCTTGTCTATTTTTTTAATTACAATCAATCTGAGTCACCGTTTGGAAAGTGTTGCAATAAAGTTTCATTGTTTTTTTTTCCTTTAATAAAAGTGAATTTGAAAGATCCGTTGGGTCAATGGAGCGTTACGAATAACAACATCGGTCGTCGGTTCAGATTCGCAATTACTGACTTTTTTTCATATAAGTATTCTTTCATATAACATTTTATGAAAAAAAAAGCAATAGTCGCTCTCAGAGTAATCGTTAGTAGTAAGTAAGCGTTACTCAGAGTAATTATTACAAACATTTCAAATTAAATATTTTGATGAAATAGTCAACACGTTTAATTTTCGAATCGAATCGTTCACGTTCATGGATAACAATGGTGATGATATTGGCTATAGATTTTTAGATCACTTTCAATGCTCTGTTATTGTAAACATAAAAATAGGACAGGTGAAATCGAACTCTAGCCGCTACATAACTATTACCACACAGACTTTATATTTACGTTTTATGGCAATTTGTGACAAATATATATTAAAATTTTGCAAACCTTGTATTTATCTAGATACTTAAATGCTAAATAAATTTTAAAATAATGTGTTAGAGTTTTAAAACATGCCGTAATCAGTTATTTTAAATGGTTTATTTAAAACAAAGAAGAATGAGGTTTTCAATTAGAGCGGGATATTTTTATATGTAGGTACACCGATTACTCCGCCAACTGCAGACCGAATCCAAGTTTTTTTTTTTTGTTCAGTAGGATATTCTTTCTATTTCGGTACATTGTCACCAATTTATATACGGGCACTTACTTAAATTAATTTGAGATAACTCATCTTCTGCCAATCTCGTCAAAATTGGAACGAACTCAGGGTATCTAGTTAATTATATGATGAAAAAATTCACATTCAACTCCTCGGTCATGATAATGCAGGGGTTCTGCTAGTATAGAGCGATTTAGTTCCTACGAATACATGATAAAATTGTTAAGTAAAGACATACGAAAAAAAAATTACATTGAACTCCTCAAACCTGATGATGCAGGGGTATTGCAAGCCAATACTATAAAAGTTGGTAATTTGGTGCTCATGCCTTCATAAGATTACTAAACAGAGATAAAATATAAAAAATTACCTTCAACGAATCTTCAACAAATGAAGGTTTGTCTTAATGATGCAATGATACCGTGCCTAAATCGTAAAAGTTAATAATGTGATGCTTACGGAGATACATACCTATAAAAGCAAACCTAAGAACAAACCTTGATGAAAAATTTGATCTTCAACTTCTCGACTTTCGTGTGTGGTACCTAATGCCTAACTTATACAATAGATTTTATAGCCATTTGGCGCTTACGTATAAATAATACCTTCTACTTATTTTTAATTTTTTTTATCTTCGACTATTCATCTGTGATAATGGTAGTGTACATCCTGCTTAAGCCTGAGTTTGGCATTTGTTGCTTATATATTTATACCAGGTTCCTGCGTGAAGACATATGATAAAAAATTTTGACGATGAATATCTTAACCCTGATGATGATGAGGAGTAAGTGCTACCTGTGTTACGGTTTAGGATTAGGTTTAGCTGTGGCGTTATATATAGCATAGAATAATCAGTTATTTTTATATGTGGGATTCGAAACTCAGACCTCACGCTTGTGAAGCAGAGATTCACACTAGGCTATCTCTAAAGACTAAAGACTTCTTTTCTAAAAAAATCCATGTTTTAAGCTAAAAACGTTTTTTTCCTTTTTTTATGTCACCTTGATATTTCTAACATTACATCTTGCGTCACATTCACTTTAAAATAATCTACAGCATAGAATAGCAAAGGGATTACGAGTGTTTAGAATATTTGTTATGGTAATACTAAAGCCAAAGATAGATAATTAAATGAAAAAAACATGTAAATATATAAACGAAATTGATACTTTAGCAATGACGACCCATGGCGGTGGTGGAGCGGTCACCACCGCTCCACCACCGCATTTATTTCAATTCTTTAGATTATAGGTATTCAGTAGTTTTAGTTGGATGCGATTTCAAACCCAAAGAGAAATAGATATATTTCTAAAAATAACAGATATTTCAATTTTTACTAATTCTGTCCCAAAACTATATTTTTTCAAATATATGCGATATAGACACGCAGTACTTTCATTTTTATTATATGTACGGATTGTAATAGCGATAAAAACCGAAAGATTTACGCTTGATTGACGAGTTGAAGTTGTGATGAGAAATACTATGCGAAAATGAAAAACTAAATGGCATTCATTCATTGTACCAAAATGGAAAGTGGTAAAAATAATGTGATAGAAAAAATAAACAACACTCAGTTTCAATTATATGTTGATAACAAATAGTTTGACTAGGTATTCAGATACACAACGATACAAGAAATATTTTCTTTTTGCGATGATAATTTTGACATAGTATTTTACGTTCGGCTCCGTATGAAAAATGGTAAGTAATTCTAATTTTTAATAATATCTAGGTAAAGTTAACGTGTGTCGCATTCTAAGAAATCCTTCTCTTTTCTTTCTTCCTTGTAATTCCCGTCAGTAAACTATTTACAAGATAAGCCAGTAAAGACAAATAGACATACAAACAGACAAACGAATTAAAGCATTTTTTTACATATTTAGTCCTTTATATGATGCCATTGTCCTAAAAATAAATAAGAGAATCACAACCCTGTCCCCAATTTTATTGAACTTAATGCGAATCTTACTATCTAATGCGCGTTTTATACCAATATATCATACGAAACAAAAAAAAAGCGACTGTATTATGAATTCTGGGTTATTTTTTATGTTACACAATTAAATTATTACATAGGAAAATTTGTTTTTACTAGTTGCCCTTCGCAGTGGTCGAAATTCGACCGTAATTAAACCCAAATATATTTTTTTCTACTACAAAGTTTTATACGGATTTTCAAATTATTTTTTTCAAATTTAAAATTATTTTTTAAAATGTCATTATAGGGAAATGAGATTTAATTGAGTAAGAGCTGCATTTAAAAGCAATAACGCATATTTGACATACACATCTGACATATGTCAGAAACAAAGCGTGTAACAAATATGTGTTTGTGTGTGACAAATGAATGTTAGTGTGTGTAATGTTTTATTTATTGATTTAATGTATTTTATAAGCATTATTATTGAAAAGTATTATCTTTCTGCACTTCTCCTACATATAAACTATAAGTGTGCCAAATTTCATACTCCTCCGTCCGCGCAATTTTTGTAAAAGGGGGTACAAAGTTTTTGCTTAACGTATTAATAAATAGGTATTGTCGCTTGCCGTTGATCGCCATTTAATGAGAAATTTTGTACACGTAGCGTACTGGTGGATGTCATGTTCAATGTTTTAATCCCCCGACGTAAAAGAGGGGAATTATAAGTTTGAGTGCTATGTATGTCTGTCTGTCTGTGGAAACGTAGCTCGTAAGGGTTTTTTTGTTAGACAGCAGGTGGTTCTTAAATATAAGATATATTATATATCAAAATATATATCAAAATCGCTTAAGCTATTTACTAGGTTATGGAGAGTGAAAGTGGTGATGAAAAATTAAATATGTTTAAATATTTAAAAAGGGGGTATCACATGAAAGGGCATGACAAATAACTTACACTTAAACATGTTTCATCAAAATCGGCTCAGCCATTTACTAGATAGGTATAGGGGGTTAAAGTGAGTTAAAAAATTGAATGTTGTCAAATATACCCAAATGGAGTATCAAATGAAAGACGATGGATTGTTTATTACTATTAAACGGCATAGAAAGTAAAAATAATCGCGATACTGGCGTGTTGATAAACAATTCGTTTTCAATTGTTGCTGGATAAAGCGACGAATAGAAAATTATATCTATGTAACACAAAGCATAATGGTGAAGTAGTATTTAAGCAATTGCAAAGAACTATTAATATCAAATTTGCACAAGCGTTACTAATAGCTTTTAGTTACATATAGTTCTGGCCCGTGGCTTCGCAAGTACAGGACTACAGACTATAATACAGACACCAAACACCTATTCAACCCACCTATATATATATATATTCCGCGCGTCCGCGTCATTCTGTCTGCCTGAAAGCGATATACTCGAAAACTTACAAACAGATTTTTATACGGTTTTTAACATAGAAAGAGTGATCTCTGAGGAAGGTTTAAGTATATAATTTATTATGATTTTATGGAAATTAGCAGAAATATGGCGATAAATGTTGAAGACGTCATAAAAAATCTCGCCAACTGGGAGTTTTCTACGCAAATGCTGCGTAAACTAGCAAAAATACAGTTGAGTAATTCTAACGAATTCAAAATCTGTAAACATGCTAAAAATAAGTCTGCGATAGCATATCTCTATCTCTTAACGTTGACTTACAATAACCACCTTTATGTTCAAATTTTTAATTCAAAACATTACGTTATTTTCAAAGCTATTTACTTCGGTTCAGTATTAATCCTTATCCAAATGAATATGTTACTTAGCTTAGGCATTAAATGCAGATTAAAATTGCTCTTTACACTATATCAATCCTTTAAATAGTTTTTGAGATATCGTCGTTACAAGTAATTAGCGCCAAAACATTTAATGCTCGGCGAGCCAGCGTTCTTTCCTTGAGATGCCTACGG
This sequence comes from Cecropterus lyciades, assembly GCA_002930495.1. Taxonomy (NCBI): domain Eukaryota; kingdom Metazoa; phylum Arthropoda; class Insecta; order Lepidoptera; family Hesperiidae; genus Cecropterus; species Cecropterus lyciades. The sequence continues at coordinate 339,543 of MOOZ01000176.1, forward strand.
TCAGTCCTTCCCCTCACTCGACCGCCTGCTCATCTATACTCCTCGCGTCTAAAACCTCGCTATGCTATATGTCCACTTATTATAGTTATGTCACTACAACCACTTTTTACATTTTAAAAGTTAACAAAATAGCTGACCAAAATCAGGCTATAATAATCATACTTTCGTATTAATCCTTATCCAAATAAATAAATTCATATACAAAATCACAATTACTTAAGTCGGACATTCCATTCAGAAGCTATTACGAAGTTAAGAAAATAAACACTGCCGCCGCCGCGCAACGGCCAGTATGGTCCCTCGCAAATCAGTCGTAGCGTAGGCCTGGCTTAGTACCAGAGCTATATTATCACCGAGAAAAGAGTCAGTAAATGAGATAAACAAAATTATTGTCGAAAAAGTACCCGATGATTTTAAATGTTACAAATCGATTGAGAGCGAATGTAATGCGAATGTAATAGCGTGTGTAATGTCGAAGATAATACTATCTTCGCCGCACTACCCACAAGAATTTTTAAATTCCCTCAATCCTGCCGGCTTGCCATCTCCCGAATTAAAATTGAAAGTTGATACTCCCATTATACTATTGAGAAATTACAGCCCTCCTAATATGTGTAATATGATAATATTTTTGGTATAGGATTGGAGCATGTGACAACGTGATTATAGCAACAAACATAACCGACCGCGGCTGGACAGCTCTCGCATGTTCCACGGGACTAGATGATACCGACGAATTTGCCTATATCTTTTAAAAGGTCCAAAACAATTTCCTATAGATAGAAGATATCGTTTGCCCTTACAATAAATGAATCCCAGGGACAACCTTTCTCGATGGTTGGCATCGACCTAAGAATCGTGATGAGAGCCTAACCCTTCGCACGAGGGATCATCAGGACCTTTCATGTCGAGTTTCATGGTAGGGGGGGGGCACCCCTCCCATACAGAAACTCAATTCACCAAATCATTCACGTTAATAGGCATTTTTTAAAGCGCGAGTGAAGTTGCGTATAATATCCTCACTTAATAATATTATAACAAAGATCGTAATGAACGTTTTATATTTACATAGAACGCCATCTTGACAACTTAAATCATCACAATGATGTGTTTGATAATTTCAATACCCGTTTTATTAAGCTTCTGTATCCAAAAGGTAAAAACGGGATCTATTACTAACACTCCGCTGTCCGTCTGTCCATCTATCTGTCACCAGGCTGTATCTCATGAAACGTGATACCTAGACAGTTGATTTTTTACAGCTGATGTATGTCTGTTGCCGTCAGAACAGAATAAAATAATAATTAGCCCTCCTTAATTATCCCATACAACTAAAGTGATTTTTTGCTCGATATTAATAATACCAACAGGTAAACGCTTTAAATATTCACAGAATGTTCACATTAATTTTTTTTATATAATAAATATTTAAGGCGGGCTCCCGTATACTAAACGTGGTTTTTGCCGTTTTTATAGCTAAAGACACGAACCTCATCTTTTTTTTATTTGCAATGATGCAATAATATGTAACATAATATAATTTTTAACTTGCTTCCAGCCGTACATTTATATTTTATACTACTATACGTTTATTAACACACCCCACTTTTAAAAATATAATCCCACACCCATACCAATTAAACAAATTACGTATATATTACACCAAACTTACATTTGCTAAAACGCGTATCTAAATTAAATCTCTCTGTATTATCAAAAAGTTTGCACACACTTACATTTAAATTTAAATTGTTTTCCTGTTAACCATTTCAAGTAGACACTGTATGTCGGGTGTTTTTCGACTTTATCTGATTTCATTAGAATTCTAACAGTATCCAAATGTTACGGCATATCTCATCTGTGCCTTCCTGTTAGAAGAAATCGTTACTGAATGTTTTGCTTCCTCTAACAAGTTCTCATTAAGAGGCATTGTTAAAAATCATAGGTTTTAATACCACTCAAAGAGTCTTAACTGCAGCGCTCTAAGACCCGTTGTAAGAACTGGCTTATAGACTTAGTCTTACATAAGATTGGTCACGGATGCGTGAGGACACTGAAGACTAGGCTTGAATTATCATGGTAGCAGGGAATAAATTGTATTTACACAATATTCTCTATTAATAATGTTGTAATACATTTTTTTTTGGCAGGTACAATCAAGATCCAATTAGAGTCCTTGGAGTCACGAACGCTTATGAGTTGGGGCTCAGACCGTTCAGAATTTGTGACTCTGGGTAGAAGACAACTTATTGTGGTTACAAGTTGTCGTGACTATTAAGCTTAATTGCACGACAATTAATCTTAGTAGCTAATCAGCTACACAGTACTGTAGCTGACAGACTGTGACCTGTGAATATATGGGTGCTACTTACCCTGGGAACGGCCTGAAGGGCACCACGCAAGGAAAGCACCGGTGAGTTCTATGTGAGATCCCGGGGTTGCCCTATATGCACATTGAGGCCACCGAGGGGGTTTTAGTGAGTAAAATCTCACATAACTCTGGTTTTGTCCAATAAGGGGTATCTTTTGAAGATTCCCCCCCCCCAAAACAAAAAAGGTATAATCAAGATCAACATTACACTAAACCTATATAATTATTACCGATACCTATATTATCATTACAAAACCTAAACAAATCCATCGTGCAAAAGGTGTAATTGTTTAATAATGTAATTTCGACTTTCGAAGATAATTTGTATTTGTAAATTGAAGACATTTCATTTCAGGATCATATTAATGGAGTAACCAACTTAAAACCGCAAGCACTGACTTTCTCTTCATGACTCCGTTATTATACAATTACAGATGGCTTGCACCAATTTCCCTTTGTGTGTGGAAAACCATCATATCCTGCAGTTCCATATAATTGAACAGATTGTGACCATCACGAACGCATGAGTATCATGCGATCACGCCAAAGCGTATAAAGAGTGTATGTACCAATAAGAAAAACAGAACAGATACTATGAAAACAATTACGCCCCGTAGGTTACGCATATAAACTGTTCCACGTGGGTAACTACAAGCAGGGTTGCCAAATGCCATGTTATATTTTTGTAGTAACAAAAGTGTGACTCAAAAGCTGTTATATTCGGAAGGCCTAATATATTTTGAAGGTTTACTTTCAATGATTATTTATCACTAGCAATAGTTAATACATTAGGCATAAAACATAGCACATATACAAAAGCTATAAAGGATTTCTAACACCTATTTTACATTTCAATAAGTCGGTTTAAATTCGCTAATTTCACAATATTTTTATGACTTAAAAGGGTCTTGGGAGTCCCCTTTTCCGTCACCTTCACCGTTTTGAGATCTAGTGCTGCTCATAGGTGCCACTCAAACAGATGTTACCCTCTGAACGCAATGCATTTTTACCGATTTCTACAAATATTCCAAATAAATCATATACATTTAAGTCATAATTAGGAATACACCTAGAGGAAATAACATTATATTGCACCTATGGGCAGCCCTTACCCCAAGGTAACCCTACTTTTATACATAGCATTTACTCGAAATTGTTCGGATCCGGGCACAATGAGTCATGCACCTAACAAAGTATGATAAAACACGATTCCGTAGGTACTTAATCTAAGAATACGCAAGTACACGGAAAGCACCGGTGCTATTCGTGTTCATATGTACCTGTACTGTGTTTGTCAATTAGTATGCAAAGCGACGCAAGCACCCTTTGACAAGTTTTCGTGCAATATGTTCGTGAAGTACGCACTACGAGTACTTACTATACACGATAATAACGGAAATGGTACGATCACGATTTATTCCGAACGATTTTAATGGAATGGATTCAATAAGGCCTTAAAGAGACATCTATTTAGGCTGTCTCTATTAGTGCTATTTGTCATGAAACTTCTCCTTTCGATTGCTAATTACTTCTAATATCGGCTACATACATGTTATATCAGCCTTGAAGATTATAAAGACATCTTTACTGCGCATTTTTTGTAGTAATCCTAGTAGATTCGTAGGAGTCGGTTCCCACGGTTTCGAATGTCGGCACGATCACCTGTTATCACCACCACACCTGTGTGAAATAGTAACTATGTTTCCATGGCGTTCTTAGGGAACTGATAAAAATGTACTACACTCGTACGTTTAAATGTATCTAGATATGCCCCGCATGTAATGGAGTAAGGATAGATAAATAATACTCAGTAGATAAATAAATTGACAGTCCTGTCGTCTAAGATTCGTAATCTAGTTAGTGGTCAGTTAAAAATGTATCGAAACAAACTCATGGTATTTGTTTAATCAAAGATAGGCACGCATACCAGTGGCATTGATCTCAATGTATTACGGGGTACATTGGATTATTAGTGATGAAAACCCCTCGATTTCCACATTGCGTTCATAGGTTGAAACTTTTATGGAAAACTGGTGTTTGCCGTCATATTAATACTTGACTTAACAGACACGACAACTTGTTACCACAAAAAGTTATCTTAACACTAAATTCACAAAGTATAAAGGATCTGGAATCCCAGTAGTCCTCAATCCTTAGTCGACCGCTGAATCCCATGCAAGGCAAGCTTGTAAAAAGTATTGTGTATCATCTTGATATACTCCGGAATGAGTCTTACAACCACCTCGCCGTTAAACGTCTATAATGAACAATTTGTGTGCCTTTTTGGGTTTTTTTCCTATTTCTACTCAGGCTTCGCGATTCCCTCGCAGAGATTTTGCGACTTCACGTCAAGTAGTGGCCCATACTTTACAAAACACTAGTCTGGTGCAGTCTGCGTATTCATAG
>MOOZ01000176.1:389390-415221 GCA_002930495.1 Cecropterus lyciades
TCATAATGCAAACGAGTAATACAGGATTTGCCAGAAAAACATCATTTTCTTTAAAACCATCATGTCGCTCACAAATAAACGTTAACGCTTTTCAATGTTATTAAGTACATTAAGGTTTAACAATAAATTATAAGGTAATCAATAAAATATTTTTTCTTTAGTGTTTAAAAGTTACTAATGTAAGAATATGAAGTTCATTTAGTCAAAAATTAAATAAATGCACTTTAATATAAATTAATCACAATCACAAACATTAATCAAATACATATCTATTAACAAATAAGTCCATATGTAATCCATATTAAAAATGTGCGTTAATGATAAGCAGTAAATAACTTATTTTCCTTGAAGTTATAAAGTTGATTACAAAATTGCTTTTTAAGTAATAAAACGGGTTGCCATTAGAAATTGAAATTCGCCATTTTAAATTATAAACATGAAATCTATAAAAGCAGCATGTTAACCCAGACATATTTGGAGTAGTATCGTAAGTACAATAAACGAATGTAAGTACATAATTCAGACTAAAAAATTGGCACGAAATTACACGCTAAACTATATCAACCATGGTACGCTTATAACAATTTGTTAGAAGCTATGCATATATATTGTAACATTAGAGAACAACTTATTAGACATATATATAATACATCATTCTATAGCATCAACCTCACAAAGTAGAATTTTTAAAACCTAACATTTAAAATACTCGTATTAGATTTTAAATAAACAATCATATTATAATTATATAGTAATTGTTCACATATAAGGCAGACACAATAAGAAGCTTTTAAGTAAATAATAGTCGCTCGAATGACCGGCAGTGAAAAGGTACGGAATATTTTTAAATAAATTAATTAGAACTCATAAACCTGTATTAGGTCCACTTATATATTTAACGTCAATTAATAATCATGTATAATTTTATATAAAACTGAGTTATTCATTTTCCAAAACGGCAACCAATCAATATTTAAATAGTTCTCAAAAAATTGTAACAATAGCGCAAAATGACGTATTATTGTATAATATATTTTTTGAGTTTTTGTTCCAATATAATTAAAGTGAATAGGCTTCGACTACAAAGTGCCGTAAAATCAGCACTGACTTACGTTCGCTAGAATTATAACATAAACGTATATTTAACACTGGCTTTGGCATAAACGTATATTTAACACTGGCTTTGGCACTGTCCTTGGCATAATCATTTAAGAATTGGCTTTACTTTGGCACCAATGTAAACTTAAAATAAACTATTCATACAGTTTCAAGTTCATAATGTCTTTTAAAAACTTACTTTCGACGTTTAAACAAAGTAGCACTTACCTTAATTGATTTTAAATAATTAAGTACTTACCCTAAAATCCACAAACTTATCATTACTAAGAAACGCATTTCCATAATATTACGCTCTGACGTTGCTATGATTTCAGTAAATACTCATAAAACTAACCCACCTTTAGTTTATTTCTAGTAACATACATGTCTTGAAAGAGTACTGGAAATGGTTAACGTCGTATACTACAATACTAACTTACTACATCCACAGGAAGAATAGAGGCCGTATTCCGAAGTCGAAAATGGCGAATGCTGGACAATCGAAGGGTGGAACGATGTGTCTGTGGTAGACATAAATGTCCGGTTGCTAGTCGATAATCATTCTCGACGGTAAACCTTTATCGAAATATCGTTTACTTAACGCATTCATATTTAAATATTATCAACTACGCCTGTTCCAGTTATTATAGAAATTACTCGCTATCTTGCTATCGATTATTTTTATCAAACTCGACTCAACTTCGAATCCCTTAACGAACTTAACTGTTTCAACAACAACAACTTATATCAAGTAATACACACGTTTAATGAATACATAAAACACCGATTAAGACTGCACGATGAGGTAATAGAGACTTAGGAAACACATATCTTTACTATCCCGTACACTACATACGCGGGAATTGGCATGTAAGCAGAAAATAGCAATATTTATAACGGTTAATTACCACCTAGTTATTTGTGATTATTCATACATAAACTTTTTATCGTAGCGTCATAACACCAATGTACACAAATATTGACTTAAACTCGAAGTTTCCTAAACTCAAACACATTAATTACCATTCTGTTTACATTTTCTTGAACCCTTACACGATAACTAATTTCAAATAAATACTGCACTGTGCGTCACAATAAGCCAAATGTTCAAAATTAATTATGTATATTTATATATACAACCTATGTATATTACATGTATGTATTACTTATGAAGGTCTGAAACTATGACAGTAGACACCATTATTAAAACATCGACTATTAAAAGATGCATGCACACTAACAAACTGTTGCTTGAATAGGAACGAATCATTATTGAAAATGAAACCTTCTGTGAAGAGTCTGTCAAAACTCCTTTCCACATTCTTGATAATAGTATCAACAATTTTACTTAATATTGTCAATATTTTGTTTGCATAAATTCAATATTATTCACAATACTACGGTTTATATACGAGAAATGCTTTAAATTAATATTTCACTGTGTTCCTTTAAGAGTAAGCAAACAGTTTATTCAGAAAGCGTTTGCAATGCACATATATTCTAAATACGTAGAAACAAAGTTGGTCACTATTTGAAAGGAGGCTTTTGAGCGATGGCTACCAAAGGGACCACAGACATAAATAAGTTTGCTACTAGAACTAAATACAATTTTTTAGAGTACATGTTACCGTTAATATATTAAATGTCATAAAAAGTGACTGATTAAGCAAGCTTAACTTAAGTCACGCAGAAATCATACATCATAAGAATAAAACATTATTATTCCATATTATTTAAAGGTGTGATGTTAAAATATAATGCGACATAAAGAACCAACATTGGTAAAGGGTAACATTCTGACATAATAGAATTTAAGATTGCGTAGATCAGCTCATAAATTCTTTTTTTTCGGTAGCCATCGTGTACTATAACAATATTTACATATAATGAGACAGGGATAGGTTCGATGTTTACAGTTACGACATGCAGAAGTACAATAATTGCCTTATTAATCTACCACAGAATTACAACAATGTAAGTATATTTTTACCAGGAAACACATTTTAAATTAGATTACACGACACAGATCTCTTACGAATTAATCTATTGAAATTTAATGTCTTGAAGTAATTTATTCTTACGGCATAGACACATCATTAGTATTCCATATAATAACACATATGTTTTTTATAATACAGTTGAACAATATGCTCAATTTAATCATGGATTTTTCGTATGTAAGCTTCAATAACTCATTGTGTTGTCGCTATATGCTCAACAAAGACGTATAATTCCAATCAGGTAGGCATTTTCCACAAGTGTCGTATCGCGTAACCTATGGCGAATTCCGAGCAACACTATTAAACACTGTAATAGAGTCCAATGTCCATCGTTAAGTGCATCCAATTCGATATTGTAGTACCGACACTATTAAACCACTGTAATATGATATAATGTCCATGGTTGTAAGCAGAAAGTTCGACCAAACGATTATACCTTGCAAGTGCATGATCGCAATATGAACACTATCTCATCACATATAATAGTCATAACTTCAAAAAGTCAGCGAAATTGATAATTTCTATCCTGGAACATATTATGGACTAACAGACGGTCACTGCGGACTGAGGATCCTCGACAAATGTATAAATATCTACACGCAAGATAAAATGTTTTCGGATCAGGCATCGACTGAACCGAGAACATTTTTATTTTATTTAAAGTATCCCAGTGTCTGACGTCTAGAAATGTTCGGTGTCCGTTGGTCTACAATAATACTGATATACGTACTTATTTATTCAGTAGCGGCCTAAGGGTGAGGAAATAATTAAAGTTATTTAGAAGTGCGTAACTTCTTCGAAGGTTTCGAAAAAGCTAGTCCCACCCTTTTTGTCTACCAAGGCCGCGACTGAAGGTATTTCTTAGAGACTAATGTCGCAACTGGCGTCCTCTATCCCCTTGGTGTCGTCAAACTGAGGAGATGCAGGAACTGGATCGATGTTGCGTTCTTTCCGTAGCCGACGGTTCAGCATCGTAGTGTTGTCGTGGTGAATAATCGACACTGAAAAAAATAATCTTTATAAAATCCAATAATTTGATGTACAATTCCGTGAATGTGAAGACAGAACTAAAAGAGTCGACGAGTCTACGATCTCTTAGCACCATTTTTACTCAGCTATGCCAATACGAAAATTGTCATTATTCTTTTAAATGTAAGAAGGAGACAAGTAAACAGACAAATTTAATGGTCAGTGGCTATAGCCGCCTATAGCTGACTATAATTACTGATAATTAACCTGAGATAGAATTGAAGTGTTATCTGACGTCCATATCTGGCCGATATCTGATTTTCCCTCGAGGACTCTAATACCTACCCTAACTGTACTATACCACCCAAAACACATCAGCGGCTAAAAAAAAGAAAGTGTCAATTTTTTTTATTTTATCAACAAACTAACTCAATAAGTTCATCTTATTACCAATATAACTCCACGCAGAAAATGTAACTAACAATTTACTCAAATTATAAATTGTTCAATTTCACATAATAAATCATTTACTAATATAAACATCTACATTAGACTATGTTTCAGTAATTAAAACATGAATAAGCCACAAATTATCGCATAATTATCATACAAAATAATTACATCGACAATTTCGAATCCCCTTTGCTGCTAATAATTCTCAATCATCGTTCCCGAAACGAAATCTTTACCGAGAGCCTATCGTTTACCTGTCCGTGGCCCGGGCAGCGCGGTGTCCGCGGGTCACACCCAGTACTGGTTGCGACGGAGCATCGGGTTCGCCGCGGAGCCGGCAGCGCTCGTCGCACCTCCGCCGCGCACTGGGAACGCCGCCTCGCTCGCCTCGTAGCTGCTCCACTCCTCAGCCTGTGTATACCGATTCTATATTATATTATTTTAGAGACAATTTTAAATAACAAGAGTGAAATTAAAAAAAAAATCATTATAAAACAATTGAGGATACTTAAACTGCCTAAAAAATAAAAAATGAAATCGGTCCAGAAACACTTGTGTTATTTAACACTATAAAAAAATCATGTATCCTAGTTTACTGGTAAGCGTAAGTAAGCCTAAGGCCTATTTTTTGTAGGTTTATATATAGGTGATTAAAGGATACCGAAATAATATATGTATTTGAAATCGTCTATGATCACCAGGTAATTACGTCTCAGATGATCATAGGACACCAATGACTCGCCTTTGACCACCTATACTAGGGACAAATTCGATTTAATAAAGTACGTTAATATAAATAATATGTCTGTCTTCTGTTAGTTTTTTAACATTTAACATTATACACTTAGTATTTTATTGTAGATGAAGACGATGTAGACTTTATTAGATAAAATAATACGAGCAAGTTGCAAAGTAAGTCACTTACTAGCAATCTCTTGACGCCGTAAAGATTTTATAATCAGAACTGTAACATTAAAATAATAAAATAATTTCGTACGTTGCAAATCCCTTCATGGAATTAAGGCTGTAACATTATAAGTTTTACAATAACGATGATGGTAATTAATATACTAGTTAATCAACTCTTCTTAATTAAATTACTTCGCGATAATTTAATAAATACTTTGATTGAATATAAAATGCATTCGTGTACAAATTCGCGTAATTTGGTGATAACCCTACATAGGATTATTAACGCTTTGTTTACATTTATTCCAGATAGAATGTGACCCGAGTATAGGTGATATCAGCTCGATCAAAGTGGAAAACACGTCGAGTCGCACACACAATACTCACGTCAGTGTGATCGTCAGCGCCGTACGGGTACCGAGCGTTCAGGTCGGGCATCGCGGCGTCCGCGAGCGGCGTCACCTTGCACGCGACGCTGCCGCCCGACGGGACCGGCGTGCTCGCACCCGTGTGCACGGACTGCTCCGACGACACGTAACTGTACGGACACGGTAACGTAACGGACGGTATTTAATGCACATTTTCCGCATCACTCATATTTTAAAGCGCGACTACAAATGGCCCATCCATCAGCCTTTTAAAGTCCATCGCTGGACATAGGCCTCCGAAAGTGGATATAACACATATATTAAATATCCAAAGTGGTCCGCGAAGTATTAAATTAGTTACAAACGTAATCACGATAAATGTATTTTTTTAAATAAAATAGTAATATGGATGGTGGCTAAGAAGGAGGGCATTTTTTGCGCCGACGAATTTTTTTCGGATATATAATACTGTTTACGGGAAAATATATACATTTTTTAATAATGTAAATTGTTTGCCATTTAGAACACTAAATGGCAAAGCATATAAAATATTTTTCTGGACCGTTTAATACATTATTTCTTTTGCCATGAACCAATGCGGCCAAAAAAAGATGTATTAAACTATCCATTATCATATACCGACCGACCGATAGATCGACCTTTTCACGGTCGATCTATCACGAACTCATCATTTAATGCAACATTGATTGATGCAGGCAATTCTGTATATAGGACTGCGGAGTGTATGCAGTACGGGTACCGAGCGTTCAGGTCGGGTCGTACCGTTTAATTGGCGGAGTTCCTTGCGTGGGCGATGGCATCAGATGGTCGGGAGGACGTGGTAACGGGATAGGGGCTACAGCTCCTTGGTTCTGTCCGTGTATTTTCACCAACGCATTCTGATCGCGCATCATGTACCGCCTGCACTTCAAAAGGCCCACAATCAATAGGATTGTCACCAATATACCCGCCGCAATCAACACGTACACAATGTAAGACTTCGAAGATCCATTCGCCACCTGGAAGCATGAAACGCTTTCTCTTTAGACATGTAGTTATCCTCAGTATAAGAGTAGACTCAAGAATGTTATCATACAGTTTGTTTAAATCATCGTTGCACTTTGCAACTCCATATGCTGCTTGATATCTAATCATCTGGAAATACAGTTTAAGTTGCAGGACGTCCACAAGAATCATAGTTTGGCCTAAATTCTAGATAATTCATATTTAAATGACTGATTTACTTACTAGAATACCCTCATGTCCCTCAGGATCGTTTGGCCCCGGTAAATTCTTTTTCAGTTGATTTCCAATGAAAATATTAATACTGCCGGCCGCTGGCTGGAATATAGAGGCGGCGAGCAAGAAACGTAGACTATCTTCTGTTCCACTTATTTCTTTAGCATTCCTTTTAGCCACGAAATATATCACACCGGCTTTTATATCCTCGTGAGTGAAATATGCTATTTCCCTTTCCCTGGCACTAGTGGTCTCTCCAGAGGTTCTTATTATTTTCTTGATGGAGCCGTAACTGGGCTTCTGGATTATTGTATACACGGGGTCGCTGGCCGTTAGCTTCGCAAGCTCAGTGGCATCCAAGTGATGTAGGGTCAATCTAGTTTTGTCGCTATCCACTTTCAAATCATTTAGAACCATTAAAGGTTTGACGATTACGTCAATATTAAAAGGCGGAGTCGCATTACTACTATGTACATACGCTATGAGTTCAAAACTATCGTTAGCAGTGGTCATATCATTCTGCATGTATATAACAAATTTATCTATTAAATCTTGATGACAGAAGTATCCCACGGGATTTCTTCCGAGATATATCATACCGTGTACAGGGTGCCGTGTTACGTTGTACCAAACCTTGGATTTCTTAGCGTTGGTCTCTATATAAATATGATCTGCCGACACGGTTGCTACATTTGATCCTTGTTGCAAGTAAATTGCTCGCATCGCTGAAGCATTTAATATAACTGGCACAACGTCTATTGTGAAAACGGTGTAGGTAGGTTTGAACTCTCCATCCCAAACTCGGAAATAAAACGTTGCCGTTTGCAACAAACCGGAGTGTTCGTATACTATTCTGCCATTATTTATATCGTCCTGAGTAAATTTATTTACTGATTGAGCTTCCTCTCTAGATCGATTGTCTACCATTAAAATTCTCCCCTGTGTTGGCCCGCTTATTATATCGTACAGTATGCCATCGGGAGCTGTATCCGCGTCATCTGTTAGTAAGTCGCGCTTAGTAATCGTGTAGTTCTCGCCTTGTACTACTTGAATTTGTGGGGTGACCGTCATCAGCCTGAAGGGTTGATCATTGACTGGTATGATGTATATGGGTATCGATACATTACATAGTAGAACGTAATCAGGCAAAAGGTATAACGACATATTAATACTATCTTCGGTGGTATCTGTGCCGTCATGCTCATAGTTCACAACACCGCTTTCAATTTGCAATTGGGTTAGAGACGATATGGAAGGTTTGAGTTCGCCATGTGCTGGCTCTGTCCACTGTCCCTCTACTTGCGGTTGGCGAACGCCTGCCTGAGTTTCTAAATATGATACAACATTTGTAACGTTGACTTTCATCGGCACTTTTTCACCTTCTTTCACTTTAATTTCCGGAATATATACGTACTTTGAGAGACCACCGGACGAAACTGATATGTCTATATGGAACACCTCATTCGTGACCGGTTTAGCTAGAGCCGCTTCCACCGTAAATATGAAAGAGTCATTCGTGTACAAATCAGAGAAAGGGTGAGTGTGTTCGTAGTATACTAAGGAATTATTGACGTCTTGTTGCGTGAACTGTTTTATGGAACGGTGATGGTTTTCACCATTTGACATGACGAGTCTACCGAGTGAGGGTGACCTGTCGATTTTGTAGTAGATCGGTCTTGCTGGATCTGAACACCTTGACATCAAAAAATAGCCGTTTAAAGGTTCCCTCATAAGGGGGAATACCTTAAGTTTATTTACTCGGATTAATTTAAGAGATACTGATTTTGTTGTAATCAGGAATGTTATTTTAGAAAGTTCGTGTGCTCCATCAGTCACGTTGAAGATCATTTTGCCCTTTGACCCATCTGAAACAAATAGTTTTGGTTATGCTTTGAAAATAGACAAATAAATAATTGATAATTTTAAGTCGGTCATTAATATGACAAAATATATTGTTTTTGTAATTAGCGTGCTAAAATAACCATTTAATTACATATTTTAAAAACATAAGTACTTAAACTTAAAAAAAAACACAAAATTTAAAATTTAAAAGTTTTAAAAAAAGATACTCCTTGGATTCGATTTTAGTAAATGTTCAAACACTTACTAGTATGCACGAACAATACTTGTCTGCGGTCAATATCGGCTTGAGTGAAGTGATATACCGGCGTGTCGAGGTCCGCCTTCATGGCTATGTAGCCCGATACTATGTCCACCACGCGTATGGTCACGTTCGTCAGGGGTGTGTCCACGTCGTTTACGTCTAGGAACAAGCGAAGTTTTTATTCAGTATAAAACATTTATGGAATACCTAATTGTTAAACGTCAATAAATTCTAAAATTGCTATATCTCCGCTTTGTTTCAAACTAATTGATTCACAACTATTTTTATTTATGCTTCGTTTGTTGTTTCTCTGCTAGGATTGGATTAAAGCATTATTGGATTAAAGCCTCGATTTGATCGATACTACTCAAATCTTTCCAATAAGTCTACGTAATATCGTATAAAGTAAAAAATTCGCAATATTCTGATATTGAACAATGAATGACAGCCTGAGTAATAACTCTTATGAAGTCCGATTCACGTGACACCATAACCAATTCCTGTCCTATCAGCTGTGTCGGGCGCTGCTGTGTCCTCATTTTAAGAATGCCTAAGGTATCTAAGAAACATTCACAAAGTTTTCCAACTTACGTCTTTACTGGTAGCAACGCACCTGTGACTGGCATCAAGTAAGACAGTCCTACTTGGAAACGATTAGAAACATTCATGGACAGCAGTGACCATTTACCGTTACGTGGCTGCACGCTCTTTTGCTACTTCATTGAATAAAATAATAATATCACTTTATAAGGTTCATTAAAACAGGCGCCGATAAACGCCAGAGCTAATATTTATTCAATTTGAATTTCCCGCCTCCACACGTTTAAATAAGTAACTGACGTTAATAGCGCCAGGTTATTATCAGCAATTATGTACCTTGGCTTTTACACAATTTTGAAATCATATATTTTGTCACAATCAAATGGAAGCGTGTAGTTCCTTTAACGAAAAGTTATATTATAAGTAGAATTACAGTTTATTTGATGTCACCTGTTGAAGTACATCTGGCCAGTGTCATTATACTAACCTAAAGATTAATTTGGTTATACCGAGACTTACAAAAGGAATAATTATATATTACAGATGATGTGTCGCCCCGCAACGTGTGTACTACTCAACCGATATACAAAGTTAAGCAACGTCAAACGCGTTCGGAAGTTGGGTGGATGACACTAATGGTAAAGTCACATGAGCGCTTTTGAAAGCACATTAAACAGTTGAAACTGGTTGTCATCATTGAATCGTAGACGTTAAACTCAAACGGAGGTCTTATGCGCCCTATTCAAGGCATATTACATAGTCGAATCTGGTTGTCATCATAAAATAGCAAACGTTTAAAATTAATGAAGGCCATACGCGCTGTTTAAAAACATTCGACACTGTTTGACCACCCATGGAGCAGTGATATGCTAATTAATGGTTGAAACTTGGAGTCTCAATCGAGGGTCCGAGGTTCGAATCCCAGGCACGCACGACTGTTTTTTCTAGAATGATGTGCGTATTTGAAATGAATTATCACTGTTTTACGGAGAAGGAAAACATCGTGAGAAACCTGAGACATCTGAGAGATCTCATCTCTAAAAAAACGAGTGCACTAAAGTGTGTGAAGTTTATCAATAGGCACTTGGCCGGCGAGGTGGACTATGGCCTAAAACAAGACCTGTGCCCAGCCGTGGGTCGATAACGGGTTGACCCCCTCCACTAAAAACATTGGAGCAGCGGTCCTTAGGTGTGGGGAGGAATATTATTATTAGTGACCAAATATTAAACATAAAAAGTTTCCAACAATTACTTACATAACTCATTCCGCGTGAACAAAAACGCACCACCTTCCCAAACACACAGGCCCGTGTTCGCGGCCACTATGGGCGGTTCGTCATTAACCGGAACTATGTCGATTTGCACGTAAAATGGCTCGCTCTCCTTCGCGTCCTCGGTTACAGCTAATAACTTAAACGAGTCCGCTGTCTCCTCAGACCCGTCGTTTACATACTGCAAAATCAATTTAAACAATAAAATAAAAGCCAAAAATCACATTATACTTTCATCTTAAAAAACTAATTTCGAACGTTTTCGTAGTGAACTTATAAAATGGTGACTTGAATATTCATTTACATTTAACGTTATTGTAATGTAAATCAGAATTCTCTATGTATAAAATGAGCGAAACAAGACGTACCTGAATATTTCCGGAGTTCAGTTTCAAAACGGGCAACACCTCGAGTTCCTGCTCGCCCATCACTATGTTTCCGAACTGCGGTTTCTGCAGTATCCGATACGACACCACTTTGCCCCTATAATACTCTGTTATCGTTTTGAACAGATCCGGTTTCACGCTAACCGCACCACCTTCCAGAACGCTAAGATTTTGCGCTACTACATAGTAATGTTCCGGTATTACTATAACTACGAGTTCAACACTATGCAACCATACGATGCCGTTGGTAACGTCCATTTTGATCCGATCCTTGGTACGGTTCACGCCAGACTGGACGTACATTAATCGATTGGCGTTTATAGTGGACTGATCAAAAACTTTAGTATGTATCGGTTCCTCGTAATTCTCCACCTCTATTGTACCAGGTGCAGAAGTTATTTCCAACCAGCCGTGATAAGGTCCATCCGTCACTTGATACACTATATTTGCCGGCTCGATTTGTGGATGCATTACCTAGTAAACAATTAATGGATATGAAATACCAGTATATGTAGATATTACAAATATTATAAAGGTCAAAATTTGTAAGGATGTATGTTTGTTACTCCTTCACGCAAAAATTACTTGTCTAATTCCGAGAAATTTGGCACACAGATAGTTTATAGTTATTAGTCATTACCGTGGTAATCATGACCGTAGCTGACGAAGCCGCGGCGATAAGCTAGTGTAGTATAAATGTATGAATCCTCTCGCTTATTTCGGATAACGGAAATACTTATCATATGTTATTGTATTTTAACTTGTAAGAGCTCCTTAAGCTTTTATATATCTTAATATGAAAACGAAGCAAATAATGAATACTTGAAATATTTAATATTATTGGTAAAAACAAGTTCAACTGGAATAAAATACTTTTCAATTAGCATCCATAAATTCCAACTGTCTATAATTATTGTAATTACTGTAATAATATAACATATTGAAATAAACAGAAAATGATTGAAATGTTTTTTGTTTACGTTTAACATACCAACATTAAAAATATTACAACTATTATTAAAATGTTTACGTTATGGAAACGATTCGTAGTAGCTAGTTCATATTTGAGGTTCCTGGTCGATGCAAATGTTTGTGTGGCCAACAAATATTTGTTTTTCATCAGGGTTTGCTTTAGCGTGAAATTTTATGTTTGTGTACCAAATGTTACATTTTAATTCGACAGCAACTCTATTTATTTATTTGACATTTGATGTACACAGGGATGGTGTACTCAATGGAGGCCATCTTAGCGGAGACAGAGGCGGATGCGGATGATAAGTCGTTCACCTCCGCGGATGCGGAAGTTAACGGAGGCGGATGTGAACCTTACATAAACACAGTTCAAACACAAACCTTACACAGTTCTTATAGAAAGTCGAGTAATTACAAATAATGGATATGGATAAATTAGGAAGAAGAAAATGATATTCACAAACAACTTTGCGGATTTGTTGCCTTCCGTGTCGGCTGTCACTAAATAATTGTTCACTTAGTACTGAACTAGATGGCGCCGATAAGTTATATGGGGGAAAAACTTTATATATGATGTTATATCTAGGTATATTTACCTCTAAAACCGCCCGAGTTACGTTGACGCTCGTAGATTCTTCGACTATCAGTGGCTTATTGGTCTTTACCCGTAACGGCTCCCAGTAGCTGGACGGGAAAATCTTTATCGGGTAGACGCCTTCACCCCAAGCCTCTAGGCACATTACCTTGAACCTGTAAAAGTATTTTCATATCACCGAAATGTCACAAATTTTTTCATATTAAATTTACCGCCGACAAATTGAAATGGAATTGAAATGCTCTGTCTATAATTTTTTTCTTTGCGAGAGTACAAAATTTCTGTAATTTCATTATAAATCGTAAATTATATAATTTTAACGAGTTATTTTAGCTACTCATTATGTACATTTTAGTGTTACATACGTTCGGTTTCCTGGTCGGGCGTCCGAATCATGAATTCATCATTCATGATTTTTTTTTTTTATCTCAGAAAATAAATAATCGTGTGTTCCTTGTCGATGATTGTCTAAAAGAGACGTGCATTCAGGTTTTTGATTTTAGAAATGGAATCAGGAAACCCGATCAGGAAACTACGTAACCTTAAGCGTTCCAAGTAACGAATAAAACGCATAAACGCTTTTTACACTCATAGTCCCACAGTAGGATTTTCTCCTGTGACGTGGGTGCCATGGACACACAAAGACGAATACACAAACACCCAGACCTAGAACAGAAATCTAAACTCATCATTCAGATGTTTGTCAAGCTGGGGATCGAACCCGGGACCCACTGCGTGTCAGACCGGTATGGTGACCTCTCCGCCTCGCGGGTCGTCAAATAAACGAATAAAATAGTATAGCGATAAAAAATACAAATCTGAGATAAATATATGGTTTCATTTTGGTTCTAAGTAAGGGAATTTGGGTATCCATTTTTGAGTATTCATGTCATCCCGACATAGGGTAACTCAAGGCGAGGCGTGATTGTAAAATACGTCTAAACGGTTATTTAACATGTTCACTTCTAAAATATTATCGACATTAATTAAATTCATACGTGCGTCAGGACAATGAACAAGTTAAACGTAGCGTCAAATTAAACGGAATAAAGATAAAATGTTTATTCCGAGTAATGTTATGTTATTGAAATTAAGCTTTTGTGTAATCGCTATTTTGAGCACAATGAAATCAAATTTTACCAACAATTAACAGAGTGATCCATTGTTGAATGGTCGACGAGATAGTTGTATATACTAAACTAATGTATATACTAATAATTTATTTGGGATTATAGTAATGTAGTGGGTTATGGTTCCAACAATGTGACTAAGGAATACATTTAAAAAAACATGTCTTTAAAATTATCGCCTTTCTGTGCCAATCATCGTCGTATTTTTATATAATATATAAGTAGTAATTAAGCATGCAAGCAATTTGATAATAAATGGTCGCCTATAGGCATGTGCAATCAACTCGAAATCAGGAGGGCTGCCTAATGTAAGGTGCCATAGACGCGTTGCAATCCCTGAGGACTAAGTTCAAATATCTTGTACCAATCTTAGATACAAATTGCATTATTGGTAGGTAACATCCGCACATCATAGGATAACTTTTAAAACGCATCATTGTTATTATAAGGCAAAAAAAGATATGGCGTTGGTGCCGCTGGCTTCCATCATCTATGTATACGACATAAGGGACCGTCCATAAATTACGTCACACGAATTTCATGATTTCTTGACCCCTCCCCCGTCCTTGTCACAATGGTCACATTTGTGAGTCCTCTCCCCTCCCTAGTGTGATGTCACATATTTTGAAATCTTAATCAAGAAAGCTTATAAATTATAACAACAGTTCCGAAATTATATTGATTTCCTTTTACATTATTATGCAATAAAAATAAAATAAAAATATGTTACTGTAGTATTTATGTAGAACACAATATTTTGAAATGCGACGTCACCAAATTTAGCTCACCTCCCTACCGCATGTCATATGATGTCACAATTCATCGAGCCGCCCTCCTAACGTGTGACATAATTTATGCATGACCTCTTACGTTAAGGTAATTACCTAAAGGAATCAGTGACGGTGTTGGTTTCCCGGTGCTTGTAAGATACACGACCGGCTGCTATGTCGAGTTGGGTGAACATATACCCCGCCTGCCCTTCACCGACCTCCAGGGAGCCGTGCTTAGGCTCGTAGGTAATCTCATAGCGAATGTCCTCTTCCAGACAATTCATGTTTGTGTCCACCTGACAATAAATTGTTATCAAATAAAATAACCAACGAGACGAGATCACTGATAAGTTCCCACTAGAAAGTATACTGAATATGAGAATAACGATATTTGACAGGTTATATACGAGAGATATATTAGTTGTGACGTAAAATAATCTTAACTTAAAAAAAATAAACGAATGAAACTTTTTATAAATGTTGATTTCTGAACTTCTACTTTGACGTAATATATTAAAAAAACATTAATTTACCACATTCTAAGAATACAAAATTTTGGACTCATAATTTTTAAAAAGCATTAGAATTTTACCTGCATTCCTTTAGTAGTTATAACAACCGACTTCCCATTTTCTACTATAGATCCATTCGTTGCTACCATTCTTATGAATGGCGGCGATGCCTGTATCTCCAGGACACCATTGACATCGAACAATCCATCCGATATCCAGAACGCCATCTTTCCGTAGTCTTTCCCTTGATGTTTGAAAAGAACTAGATTCTTATTTATGTCGTCTTGAGTGAATTGAGCTATTTGTTCTAATGGGTTGTCGGCTCTAAATATACCACCATTAGGAGCGTCCTTCGTAAATCTTTGTACAGTGTAGATGATGTCGGATGGCTTCGTATCCAAATCCGCATCGGTGTAACTCAGATCTCGTGCAGTGATAAGCCTAGTACCCCCATGCACTATGTGAAAAACCCTCTCATTCGCACGAACCGGACTGTTGTCATTTTTCAGTACGATATCGATGTGAAATACACCAACGTATTGGAAGTCCTCCGGCTCCGGGCTGAGTGCCATGAAATGAAATGAATCGTGTCTGCTTTCGGAATCATCGTGAGCGTAGTACACTCTGTCAGAGTTTAGCTCCTGTAGAGTGAAATACGTAGTGTTGTCTCTGACAACTTTCAGATTATCATTTATAACTTCGATCTTCCCATGTTTGGGCAGGTGCGTGATATTGAAGACCAAGTTGGTGACGACGTCGGTTCGGAAATTAAGATGCGTTGCCGGGATGGCCATTCGAGAACCTTCCATAATTTGCAGTCTCTCTAGCGTGGTGTGAACGCGACCGGTGGTCAGATCGGTGGTCGACGTGCCCGGTATATGCCGTATCGTCATTACGCCAGTTATATTCTCGCATTCCGTCGCACCCACGACAAACGAAAATTCGTCTTGTATGTGTGAATACGCTCGTCTGTGCAGCCTGTACCAGAGCTGGTCGGTGTCGATGTGTTGCTGTGTGAACGTACTGTGCATTTGCAGGTGATGTTTGCCCGAGGATAAATGCAGAATACCGTACTTAGGGGGCTTCAATATCATGTATACTATACGTTCACTCGGCAGTCCTATTGGTTTGGTCTTGAAACGCAGATGTTTGGCTGAAATGAAAGCTTCCCGTGTGTTGTTGAGCACTAGTTCTTCATTAATCGACTGGTACAATTCGAGCTTTATGAACGTCAGTCTAAAATCGTATAATGTGTTCGTTCGTATTGTTCCTACAGATGCTTTGAACTGCGAAGAGAAAAAAATAATTTATCTTAACGTTAACCTTATATATATACATATATATTTAAGGTTTAAACAGAAACCCATAACATAAGTTTAACCCTGTATTAAAGTCATTTTATATTAAATAACGTTACAGGTAATACAAAAACTGTATACAAAAAATGTATCTACGAATACGTAATTTTGGAGCGCGGTGGACTATGATTAAACCTTTCTACCTCTGAGAGGAGAAGATATCGATTAAGAAGATATATATAACCTTTTTTTTATTTTTAACCGACTTCCAAAAAAGGAGGAGGTTCTGGAGTACATGAACTTTTACACGTTCTTTTCACACTGTATTTTTTTTCTTTACCATAAAGCTAAAGTAGCAAACAAACATGCAGTGCACCTAATGGTAAGCGGTCACAGTCGCCCATCTGTAAGCAACTTCTTACAGAACAGGAGTTCTGATTGAAATCGATCACAGTTGCGTTGCTAATCGCGAGAATTACATGGTCGCCTCATATACGAGTGAGCTGGCAACCACACCCTCTCGCTAAAACGTCATTTCTGATCATAATTAATCGGACACCACCGTACATCAATACACACAAAAGGAGACCATGACCCCCAGCATCGAGGATCAGGAAGCAAGGAGAAGGAATTAAACGTAGATTGCTATTCTTTTAACATTTTTTCATTTCACTATATGTTTCTTGGGTCATAAAAGGGCTAATTAAAAATCTTTGTTGTTATAAGAGGACAGATATAATTATTGTCAACAAACATAACCTAGTCGCTGTTGTCAAGGACTTTGCTTGTCAATTTATCGTAGATCCCCAAAGATTACAAGAAAATAACATATACTACTCCTGAATACTACGTTAGTATTGGACTAATATAATGCGAAATCGAGTACATGAACTTTTACACGTTCTTTTCACACTTTCACACTTCCTTACACACGTTTAAGGTACCTTTACGAAATAATCAAGAAAACATGTCAAATGACACAATCATAAATCGCGTTCTTAAAACAATTGCCCTTATATTTTAGATATAAATAAATGTTACATACATACATTTAAATATTATTTAAAACGTTACGCCCAGGTGTAAGGTGTGTCAAATTGTACTGTCCTTGGTAAACTTAAGGACTGAGACTAAAAAAAATCTAACCATACAAAATACTACCCAAGTAAAATAGAAATTCGGCTGAGCGATATAACTGCATGCATTGTATTATAAGCTCGCAAATAAAATCGAATACGATACGAAAATAATAAATCGATGTTCCTGAACTCCTCCAAATTATATTATCTTTACTATCAAAATAGACTTAAGAAGGGCTTATTTACCATCTTCAAGTAAATTCTTGACGCTAATACCCGATTAAACTCACGAGCAACTGAGCGTTTGATGTTCACAATTAACAAGTACCACTTGCCTCTAGTTAGTACCTGCTTCTAACCTTATTTCTCAATTAATTTGTTTTTATGCTTGGTATCTTTATTTTAATATCGCGGAGGTACAAAATAAAATCTCGTTTTTAACTGCAAAACATAATCGCGAAATCAAATAATGCTAATATTGATAACAAAAAGAACTTGACAGTCACAGACAGGGATATCTTCTTCATTCATCTGTGTACTTTATTTGCCAATTAACATTTATTCAAAATCTATTCAAAGGTAAAAATGCCGAATACATTTATTTCACTTCATAAACAAGAAAAAATATAAGATCATTTATACGAAATAAATAACGATGTGTATTGAAAAGGTAGCGTGAATTATCTTTTTTAAAAACATCTGTATTTATTCGTTCACAATCATGTTATCCTATCACCATTAAAGAAACCTTTTTTTTTGGATTATTATTTTGTTCTGTAATTCAATGTTTGAGGACGCTTTTACCTCCCTCGACGATCTTATTTTCTTACATGTATTTTTTGCCCCATTGCCAATACCTCGTGGGGATTCACGGTTAACGTGAAATACGTTGTAAATAAATAAAGGTAAACATTATTTGTAAACACACCTACTTACTCCGAATACCATGAATCTTTAAATGTTTTGAAATCAGACGACAAACTTTTAAATCAAAAAAGAGTAGCGTGTATGTTGTGTGTTGTTGGATAGGCTTAAAGGAAAAATATTCGAAATTACCTTAAACTCGTCGTGTATCGGGTTTCCGAGCAGGTGCATGTAACGCACGCGTCCGAAGTTGACCATCTCGCTGGTGAAGGAGTCGACGGTCTGCCACGTGCCGTCCAAGACCCGCAATCGTTCCACCACGCCGAACTGAGGCGGTTTCACAATGTCGTATCTGCGTCAAAGTTTGCGAGTTTACTCGTCGTAAAACAAAGTGTATGTAACATATTAATAGACTTATTATAACAAACAATTAAAATCACTTCGAACAGGTAGCGTGAAGGTATTTCATATCACAACGTTTTAATTACGGCCTCTGAAAATGAGAGTATCGAGTTTAAATCCCAAGTTTGACTTTTCTAACTTATGAGGAGGTATAAGTATTAATTATTAATTATAAATGTTGATTTAAGCGATATTACACTTAATTGTTTTAATTACCGCTTAGTATCATAAAATACCTGTTCCAGTGAAACCAGATCTTCGCTAAAAGTTTTGATTGAAACCGTCCGCCAAACGTAACTGGGCCACCGCGTCGAACTTACAAACTTCGTTCAATCTGTATTGAATACCTATCTGAACACCTATTAACTGCAGTTGATAACGTTTCGCTACCGTAATTGAAGTTTGGGAGGTCATGTGATTCCATTACGTGTGAACTGATTCTGCATATAGCTTCCGTAACACAACGTTATTCGCCCAATATACTCTATTGAATTCTGTGCAGAGTGTTGGTAATTGGTAGACACTTGATATCAAGGCTTTATTTACAAAAGGCGAAGTACCTATCAATGAAATAAAAGTAAAACAATACGTAAATTCGCCTTATAAACTGTGCGCCTCAGTAAAAATAGGTATAAGTATGATTTTTGTCATATTGATGCAATACACCAGTTGTTGAGTGGTTGCTGCCACTCATGATATGACTTTGGTTATCATTCTATGCCGCAGCGGTGACGTCGCTGAGGGCCGCAGGGTTTGCGGGCCAAGAGAAACCCCTCTTTTCCTGGGCAAATCCGTCAATGGTTACACGACGAGGTTCAGCTTATTGTCTTCCGACCTATAGGTACTAGAAAACTACAGCAGATATAGGTCGCCAGGTTGCTGAGGACACCTGCTACTCGAGCGGGTATCAGGGAGCGTAGAAGATCACAACACCTCTCAGATGGGATTGTGGTCCGTTGTCAACGTGCTTATAAGTACGGTGTGCCGACTGGAACACAAACCTGTCTAATGTCGGAACCTTAAGGTCGCGTTTCAACACATCGTTCAAACGATTCCTAAGGGACGGATACCAACGCATACCATGCCGGCGCCGCGTAGATTAAGAGCATTGGATGTACTGCTCGTACACTTTTAACTTAGTTCTGATCGCTACAGGAGATGCCAATGCCGCTCAGAATACGCTAGTGCAACACGGGCCCATCAGGTACCGCCCTGGATGTCTAGTACACCTGTAATAAACCCAGATAAGATCCGAGTCTTACCTGACGTTGACCACAGATGTGTTGCTACTACTGAGGACCAAGTCGGAGCGCCTCGGATAAACCAAAACACAGCAGCGCTTAACACTGCTGTTATTAGAGTACAAAGGGTTCTACTACATTCAAACCAAAATTATTAGAGAAACGGAGAACTGTAGATATTATTATATAGCATAGTAGATAGCATTTTTCTAAAATGAGATCTATCGAGGTTACCTTTTTTCTGACAATTTACGTTTAAAGTTAATATGTCAAAAATCAAAATTTAAGTTTAGGGGCACAGAAATATATTATGAGGATAATTATAGGAATAAATGATAAGAAAAGAACATTCAATCAGAAAACGCACTTGAGTTTTGAAAGTCTATCTATACTAATATATTAAAATTGAAATGGTGTGTGTATGTGTGTTACTCAATCACGCAAGAACCACTGGTCTGACTAACATGAAATTTTGCATGGATGTAACTTATTTAACTGGTCAGTCTATAGACTAAACACATAGGATACTCATAGATAGTGAACGAAGCGGGCGGTGCCGCGGGAATAAGCTAGTACTATACATAGATAACATGGCCTTTAATATCGACATTAGTATCAAACAATAATTATAATAATGTAATTTTAATAATAATTATAATGGTCATTGTATTTAATAAAAAAAATGAAGTAATGACGCGTAATTGAAAGCGCGCCATTGAGATAACTCCAATTTTAGCATACCAAAAATATGAATTTATGTAAATCTTTAGCGAAACAACAAAGAATTATGTAATCCATCTTATATAAAGTGACCTCCAGCGGAAATGAGTACCTGTAAACAACTTCGCACCTAAAATTAGCCACTTTCCTATGGATGCCTTCAACTTTTAGAATTACTGTTATAATTCAGATACAAGTGTTGCGTTAGCGGCACCTGATTCGAGCCACTGAGTCACATTCGCTGGAATTAAATCCCATAAATGTTAAAACTAAATAAAATAGCAGTTACTAACTATTTGAAAAGTCTGACCGAGAGACTTCGGTATTTTGTTGTTAAACACTTGAATTACTATTTCACTTCTGATTCCCAAACTTTAAATCATCCATCTCGACTATCGTTTGTTAACAGTCGGTGAATATTATAAGTCCGCCAATCCGATTCGAGAGTTGTGCCATATAGAATGCTCCAGGCCTCCCCGAGTTCGAGAGGCATCCGTTCTTAGCAGCGGGATAAGAAAATATGAAAGAAATATGATAACTTACTTGACTTGCACATTGGTCTCGTCCGAATTGGTTGTGAACGTGAGGTTGTCTGCAGTTATGAGGGCGTGCGAATTGTGAACCAGTTGCAGTCCCGTGTTGTTCACCAGGCGTACTTGCAACGGCACTATCGATATACGCAAAACCCCCGGACCACTCGTCTCTATACCGTCCGACACCTGGCAACAAGCATACAGTTAATAGAATTTTAGAAAACGTAATCTATACAATGGAATTATATTATAAATTGAATTATAACAAGTCCACGTAATCAGGACACCTGGTTATTCAATTACATACTCTATTGATTGAATCAATTGCTTTAGACTACCGCTCGGAAGGGCAAATTGATCTGATAATTCATTTATGAATTGCTTTTCATAGAACCGTTTAATGTTTCAGATAAACACAATTATCTATCGCAACCAATTATCTTCATAATAATTTAATGAAGTTGTTTTCCAACAAGCCTTTAGTAGGGTAAGGACCTTGGAAAAAATATATAAATGCTTTTTATTATAGGTACTAGAACCGTATTTGGATTGTGTATATTTGTCAACCCATCATTCTCTCACTTCGAGACGGGTCTCCTGTCAGAATGAGACTGTTTAGGCTTATCGTCAGTATATTCGTATATCAGTATATCAGGTATATCAGTCAGGACGGTAGACTATAGTCCTGACTAAGTTTGAGTTGGTAGACTTCACACACCTTTGAGAACATTTTTTATGAACTCTCATGTATATAGGTTTAGTCACGATGTTTTCTTTCAGCTTAAAGCAGTGATAATTATATCTAATACACACATAACTTTACAAAAATCAGTGGTATGTGGACCCACGATTGAGCAACCGACCCGTATTTTAAGCAACAGGCTATCACTGTTATGTGTATATTATCAAAAATAAAATATAATCTCTTTTAAATTAAGAACGGTTCATGTTACACTTCGGTGGATATCAAGTGTTTATTTGGTTTGGCAGAATCGAATTGCGACGAGCAACCACTAAAAATAAATGAAATTCAGTCAACGAGCAAGCCTTTCATTTTGCATAAGATTCCATGTTTAAATTAAGATTTTCATGTAGCTACATTTTAATTTATCAGCTTGTTTATTTTGAGCTCCAGTTACTATGTCGCTTCGTTTGCTGTGAAATAAAATATTCGAGTAATATTAAGCAACAGCATTTGTTTTGTTTCTTTTTTGTAAGTGGATAATGCCGCCCACGGACATCTGTAAGCAACTTCATATAGAACAGGGGTTCTAACTTAAGTCGATCACAGATGCGTTGCTACTCCCGAGAACTGTGATGGTCGCTTTATACATTAGTGTGCCGGCAAACACACCCTTCCATCAAAACGCAAGAACTGCTTATTATTTTTTTACTTTTATGTCGGCTTATATATGACAAAACTATTTTAATAAGTTTTCATTGTGTTGCGGTACGTAAAATAATTAAATAAATAAAAAAATGTTTTTTCTATAATAAAAATTAACATGACATGTTTGACATAACAGAAAAACAAAATAAACGCATATTTTTTCCATGCATATTTCCTTTGAGGCACACTAGCAGGAAGTCTTGGTATTTGCCACTTCAGTAATACCGTCCGTTCCGGGAATGTGGAAATCACTCGATCAAACTTTCATTTCAAAGGCGGTAAATAATCCTCTTTAACGAAAACAAGGGAGTTTAATTTCAGAGAAGTTCTCTTGCTCGATCGCCATTTCGTACGCAGCTAGAGTTCTGATATGTACTCTTAGCTCCACTGAGCCCAGAAATCATTCATCCCTTAGCCCTGTGAGGTCCACTGCTGGACTGTCCTGTCGGTCCTGTGCGTTCTTAATCCAACGGTCTCCCGCTAATCTTCTTCAGGTCATAGGTCCACTTGGTCCGGGGGCGACCTATGCTCCCTTTGCCTAAACGTGGTCGCCACTCGAGGACCTTTCTTCCCTATTGGTTATCGGTCCTTCTAGCGATGTGGCGTGACCGTGAACGTGATACTAGAAATGCTGGCGTAATTTTTCAACTTGTTGAAAGCAAGACTCCATGTCATGGAACGTTCTTGATAATCTGATGACTGCAGGGATGTTAATGGACGTCTAATTAAAAAGTGTCGTGGAATTAAAGGCATTATGTCCACAGGATCTGATGAAAGCGGAGTCAACGGCCTGGAGTTTAATATAGCCTCAATTTGAACTAGGGTAGTGTTAAGGTCTTCATACGTTAAATGACAATTTCCCAACACTCTAACCAAATTATGCTCAGTTGACTTCACACACAGGCCAGCAAAATGACGAGAATACACAGTGAAATTTAATTCCCCCATGGGCCATGTCCCCAGACAAAGAATTGCAATTAGCTCTTAAACATTTACACAAATTGTTATATGCTATAAACCGTTTTACGAGAAAATGATTACTGGTTAATCGTAACATAAATCTATGACGTAGAATCTAAATATATATAAATATTGTTGCTACTAAAATTATTTATTTCAATAATAAAAGACATGTACCACAATTATATAAAATATGACAATACAATAATTGACAAAGTAGAATATATGATATTTTTAGGTGTAATTATTGATAAAAAGTTAAATTGGCAAGAACACATTGAATCTTTTTGTAATTTAAGTTGGATCGTTTTGTGTTCTTAAAAGAATTAGACAGACTGTATCAGAAGAAGCGGCTTGGTGTGCATATCATGGGTATGTCTCATCTGTTTTATCATACGGGCTTATCTTATCTTATCTTAGTGTATAAGAGCCATTTGAGATGTCCACCAAATAGATAAACTAACTATGGCTGTAAACTATTTTTTACAAAAAATAAATATTTAACTTTGCCATGCATGTTTATAAAGAAATTTAAACGTTTTAACGCTTAAACGCTTTCTACACTCATAGCCCACAGTAGGATTTTCTCCTGTGTCGTGGGTGCCATGGACACACAAAGACGAATACACAAACACCCAGACCCAGAACAGAAATCTAAACTCATCATTGAGATGTCTGTCTACCCGGGAATCGAACCCGGGGCCCACTGCGTGTCAGACCGGTATGGTGACCGCTCAGCCACGCGGGTCGTCAAATGTGTATGTTGTATATAAATATCCATGGTATTTTCAAACAAAAGCCGAAAAATCACGCAGAGCCGTTAGGTATAAACATAGGCTAGTTCTGCCTCAGTGCAACTTAAAAATGCACAAAAAGAATGTGTACCTAATGGCAATAAGAATTTATAATAGACTTCCTGACTTGTTTAAAGAAATTATAAAGTGGCTTTTTTTTTCACTTTTAACGGATTTAGTATTATTATAGCATTATATTTATTATTAAA
Organism: Cecropterus lyciades; assembly: GCA_002930495.1. Taxonomy (NCBI): domain Eukaryota; kingdom Metazoa; phylum Arthropoda; class Insecta; order Lepidoptera; family Hesperiidae; genus Cecropterus; species Cecropterus lyciades. The sequence continues at coordinate 414,197 of MOOZ01000176.1, forward strand.
GTGGCTTCAAAATAAATGTTTTTATTCTATTAACATAATAATCTAATTAATTGTATATTGACATGAATATTTTTATATGGTATCTTGTTTGAATTTGTTTAAACTCAATATTATAAAAGTAAACAACGACATTATCGAGACTATTTATGTAACATATTTGCACGCCGGAATAGCAAAATAAGAGGATTATTTAGCAAATAAAGATTTTTTGATTGATTGATTGATTGATTGATACTCACGTCACCTACTAATTCAAGATGAATAAAAAGTCTTTGTTGTAAAATACACAAAAACGGCGATTCAGGATTTTCACTTCCTTGACGTGAAATAGCCTTAATGGGCCCTGCATAGTCCACTGGAGTAGTAGCCCATCTTTGCCAACTATGATTAATGTCTTATTTTGATATCCTAACCCTACGGTCATTGTATATTTTCGATATCATATATCTACGGAGACAAATGTAAATTGACAGCTTTAGATATAATTGTGCGGTCCTTTCACTGTATGACAATGGTGTGAAAGCCCTTTCTTAATGATTACCGACGATTAACGTCTTTGTATGTTCGACAGATTAAACACAGAAAATCTTTATACCTACATTGTTACTTCGAAAACAAGTCAACATTCATTCAGTTTTTGGGCAGTACCAAATACGATTAATTCAAAATGTCTTTATTTTTATATAAGCCTACAGGGGCACGTACACCCACACCACCTACGGGAGAGCTTAAATACGATTTCTGTTATTATTTTCTGTACATACATTTATATCGCATTAAATATTTATCTTTTATTCATTCCTGTAGCAAAATTACGATGAAATTTACCAAATTCGAAATAAAAACGAAAAATATGATGTCAACATTCGAAAGGATTATCCTTATTAAAATATATGATTGAATTCAAAGTAGCTTATAGTAGGTAATTATAAATCTATACATATAAATAAAATTGAAGTGTCTGTTTGTAATATCAAAATAACAGTTTTTTACCAAATGCATATCGAAGTATATACGATACTGAT
>MOOZ01000176.1:416139-426607 GCA_002930495.1 Cecropterus lyciades
ACTTATTAAAATGAAAATAATATAAGGTTTCCTTGGGATAGTTATGTTTCTGTTTATAACATGGCTCGGAAAGATATTTTGCGCGACTACCACAGTGGTAGTTTACTTACCATAGTGGTAGTTTTTATCTCGGAAAAATGCACGGGTGCGGGAAACATGTATTTAAAAAGAATAAAATAGAATTATTAAAGGTATAAATTTTCGGTTAATGTATGTATGTACATTTCTTTTAAACGCGGGTGAAACCGCGGGCTCAGCTAGTATACAATGATTTTGTACCAAACTAAAGAACAATGGAAAATACAATTTTAAAACAATACAAAAGGTGGTCTTAAAGTGGGCATGAAAACAACAATAGGTAAGGTACAAATAACATAAAGAAATAGATTATATTCAATAAAGCACATACGATAAAATTACGAAGACCGATATGAAAAACAGTTTCAGAAGTAAAGTAGTAAAGTAAAGTTTTAATGATATTAAAATGAAATAGAACGCATTGAAAATAGCTTATGGCATAAGAAGTTAAAGAACAGAATTAAATAAATAAAGGGAATTAGTGTTGTAGCTATTAGGATTTCACAAGATATTTAAAAGTCTGTAGAGATTGTGCATTACGTAGGAATAATATAGGTAGGTACGAATATATAGGAAAGGAGTACCATAGACGGATAGTTATTACGGTGAAGGATTTCTTGTAGAAAGAAGTAGAGTGGGAAGGAGTGTACAGAGCCAGGAGTTCAGCGGAGCGAAGGGATTTATTATGGGACAGGTGAATAAATTAGAAACGTTGCTTAAGCTTAAGGAGGGGAAATTGGATTAAATAGTACAGAGTAGAGAAGGGATGATGTGAGTGAAACGTGGTCATATTTTCGTAGGCCAAATATAATCCGTATACAAGTTTTGGAGTCGTTCAAATTTATTTAATTTCTCCTCGGTAATATCAGGATAACACATATCAGCATAGTCAAGTATAGGCAGAATAAAGACTGCGCAAGCGTAATTTTAGTAAGAATAGGTAAAGCATTTTTTAATCATCGGAGGGAGTCCACACTAGTAAACAATTTCTTATTGACTTCAGTAATTTGCGGTATCCACGAAAGATGTTGGTTTCTGAAGATACCGAGACTTTTAACTTTATTGCTGTAGGGAATTGCAGCATTATTAAGGGGTATTGATGGTAAATGATGCCAATTTATTCTTGAAATCAGATGCGAGCTTCCTATGACAATTGCCCTAGACTTACTCGCTTTCAATTTTAATCCAAATGTTTCGCACCAAATTGAAATACACGTGAAATCCGCATTAGTAAACTTCATGGCGTTGTGCAAATTGCTAAAGCTAGTAAGAATGTGAATTTGTAAATCTCCATATAAATGGCAGGGAAATACAATTTAGGGAGATAATAAAAAGAAGAGAAGACAACACGCCACATCTTGCGGTACATCGGCAGTAGTACTTAATTAATAAGAGAATTTATCATTAATATGTATATGCTGCCGGCACCCATGCAAGTAACTATGACACCAATCAACTGTCGTCGGATATGTATAGAGAACGCAATAATCCCAGAAGGACATCAAAATTGAAACAACAAAAACAGCACAGCAAACACACACGCACGTCATTATCCATCCCCATGCATATTTTAATATTTTAGTATGTATATATTTAAGCGTTGAAGGTAAACATAGTGAGGAAACTATCATGACTCAAATCTTTATAATTTTCTCAGTTAGTATACTTCGCACATCAGCGAAGTCTACTAACTGTACGCGTCTGTAATGTTCGATGTATGAAGGTAGAATAGAGTTTTAAAGTATATTCATTACAAGAGAAAACTCAGAAATGGCGCAGAAATAAATTCATAATGATGCTATTTTTTCAAAAGCAACCTACCTGATAGTTGGTGACTGTTGTCGCTAGACGATCTGCAATTAATCTAATATAAGGATGATCTAAAGGTGGTTGACGACATGCTGGTCACGAGCATGCTGGTCACCCATGAAAATCGGTAGCCAACTCCATACAGAACAAGATTCAGAAGATCAGTCGCTTTATATGTATGCACGTTATCGCACCCTCCCTACCAAAATACAGTACAATTCAATATTGCTATTGTAAATTGATTTAAAGTTTTCATCCCTGAAATGTAAATACAAATGGTAATGCTGATGTTTTCGTAAAAAATCATTACAAAAAGTACCTGTAAAGTCAAACGAAGGGAGGTTTTGTTGAGCTGCTTGTCACTGGCGGTGCCGTGCACGTACGAAATGACGCCGGAGTCTATGTCCTGCTGGGTGAATGAGTCCACCGGCTGCCCGGACATCTCAATGTGGCCACTAGAAGACAAGCGGTGATTAACAAAAAGCCATACACCGATAACGGCACTCGATAACGCCCCATTTTCCATTTTTAATTTTTGTGTTCGAACTAAAAGTCATGCAAATACTAAAACAAACTTTATTTTTCAGACGACAGTAGCAAACAAGCATGCAGTCCACCTGATGGTAAGCGGTAACTGCCGCCCATCGACATCTCTAAGCAACCTCATATAGAACAGGGATTCATCTGAAATCGATCACAGATGCGTTTCTACTCCCGAGGACTAAGATGGTCGCCTCATAAATAAGTGAGCCGGCAAACACACCCTTCCACCTCACGCAAGAACTGCTCCGCGCTAGAAATATGTGCGGCGGTGGCACCTCCTAGGTTGAACTAAACTGGGTCTACCACCTGGTAATATCGGAGCACTGGCATTAGCCCGAGCACGCAAAAAATGCTGATTCGTACGATTAAACGTTTAATTCCATTTTCCTAACCGAGAATTTTTATTAGTATAGTAGATATACGTATATGTATATGTGTGTATCAAATCAAAATCAGTAACCCTCTAATATTTCGACATATCTATATTTTATTCGAATATTTTTGTCGTGAATTGTGTTCAGACCCGATTCCATTTTATTACTAAACCGATTTCCCGTTTATTATTTTCAGTAGATACATTCTATCAAAACATTCATGTATGCTACAAAACGATTGTTTGTAGTATTTATGCCAATTTTATTTTTATTTGGATCACCACCACTGAAATATAAATTGAGATGCGATGTTTTGGATGTGTATTTTTATAAAAGTATCCATACACATATTACGTTACTTGAAGATTAAAAGGTATATCGTAACATTTTTTAATTGCCGTATGTAATATAAATTTCAAAAATATTTTACGGATTCTACAATGTATATTCCGTTTTAATTAACGTAATAAGTATTTTGTTAATAATTCTGAACGCGAGAAATAACCACAACACGTTCGTTACAATAACTCAAAGTATGAGTAGATTTTTTTTTTCGTCACATTAAAGTTTGTAGATGCCATAAATAAATTGGTAACGTTGCGCGTCGCTCAGAAAAGTAACTATTCTATATGAAAAGGACACCACGTACACAGACATTGAATATTCGGTCATCATGATGACAGGAGCGAGAGATATAATGATAATGATAAAATACATTTCATAGAAAACAACTGTAATAGGATGAGTTTACTTTGAGCATACCGAAACAGATTTTTACTCATCATACAATATTAAAATTACGAAGAAATAATTTTACTACAGTTGAGTATTAACATATAAATATGTGGGATATGAAACATTCCTGTTGGCGGGCAAATTGCAACCTACTTATGACTATACGCATTGATTGTAGTAAGCGATATAAAATATTCTTAAACTATTAAAGGGTTACATCTAGTTAGCGGCCGAAAAAAAGGCGGGATTATGCGACTTTCTTTGTAAAATGATAGCTGGTTTCGAACTGTTTTTTTTTCATAGTAAATGGTATATTTTAATTATGTTTGATATTTTTCAGTAGATATTAAAAGAAATATGCATCGCAAGTCCTTCGATCAACGACTGGTTTCAAATACACATATTAAAATAAGTACGCAAAATTTTGTGTAATTGGGTCCACTCATTTTTGAGATATCGTGGTCATCGATTTTGAACTGTATATAACTGTCGTAGTTGTAAATGACCACCACCATCCTAAACTTGATCCCTTTCGTATAAGTTGTTTGAATAGAGCATGAATGTACAGCTACTATTCGGAGCGCGTACCTGCTTTCCTATCCGTAATTCGCCCAATTTTTAACGGATCGATATAAAATTTTCAGAGAACATTCATGAAATGTCATACTATGAGAATCCGTCGAAAACAAAAAAAACGTATTTTATTTTTTCGAAAATTCTGACTAGACCCTTACCTAAACATAGAATTCTTAAGAAATGCAAGCGAAGTATATAAATTCGTACATTTCATGTCAACTTAAAGCTTAATTGGACTAGTAGGCGCATAGACGTACAGTAGTGTTTCACACAATGAGAATTAACGTATTTGTCAACCACGAGTCCTTATAGTCGTAATTGCCTGAACTTTTTACTGGCGACAGCGAGTGTAAAAGGGAAAAACACGAGTTCGTTTTATACAAAGGAATTAATAAAACGTACTTTATATTGTTCATATTTTTTGTTTTTGTTTTACCAGGTCTTTGTCAAACAATATGTGGAACGATTTGGGTATTGTTGACGGATTTTGTCAATTAATGACGTCACTATGGAGTGAAATAAATAAAATATTTGTATATTGTTTGTATTTTCCAACAATTTTATTTGACAAATCAATCAAGAATTATTGTCGTATAACACGATGTTTGAAGTTCCTTAGGTAAAAAATCGTAATCTATACCTATATTTACACTAAACGTTATCCTGGATACCCGATTGCAGAAAAAGGAATACATGTTGTTCAGACTTAAATGTGTACATTTAAGTCGTACACATTCATATATATAATAATAAACGCTTTTTACACTCATAGCCCCATATTAGGATTTCTCCTGTGTCGTGGGTGCCATGGACACACAAAGACAAATACACAAACACCCAGACCCAGAACAGAAATCTAAACTCATCATTCAGATGTCTGTTTGGCCGGGAATCGAACCCGGGACCCACTGCGTGTCTGACCGGTATGACACTCCACCACGTCGGTAGTCGTATAAACAGTGATATAATCAATAATAATTATAATACAGTACCTATTAGCTTCATTCTTTCCATGTAACACTGTGTATAGTAGATCTTCCGCCGGCGTGTCTGGATCTTCCGCTTTCAATATATCGGGAGTGATGAGCTTGCGTGTCCCCTAAAAAAAACAAGTTGCATAAATAAATGAAAATATTAAGTTCTGCGTAACAAAATATGCATAATGGAATAATGCATGGAATGTTAGTGACTGCGGAGTCGGCATAAGTAGCGCCTGAAAGTAAGAATATTTCTTTTCCTACATTTAATTTAAATTGAACAGATTTTGTTAAAAGTATTTTATTTAAAATACATTTGGTATGTGTCATCCGAATAACTGTCTTGCCCGTCAACATGTATCTACGTACAAACTTATCTGTTTATATACAATGCTATGAATGGGTCTCCATGCAGATATAAAATTCGTACTATACCATAACAAAAGGAATTTAGGATATAGAATAAAACTAAGTAATTCATCAAAAAATTATTCGCCAAACCATTGATACAGAATGTTTGTTTGATACAGAGGTTCATCCATTAGCGAAAAACATCCACTGCACAAGCAAATAGCGTATCGGTACGTACTTGATATTCGACGATATTTTCTCTATTTTTAGAAGACCTTTCAACGACGACCAACATTTATTTAATTTACATTAAAGTGACCTAGAAGTAGGTTACACTAAAAATATATGAAATAACCTTTTGTAATATACGGAAATATGCCTAACCTAATTTTACCAGTTATTAACGGATATTACACGGGCATATACACATATTAAGTAGCGACAAACCATATTCAATTAATTTAGGTTAGCTTAATGGATAGATGTGCTCAAAGATGAACGAACACAATTTCCTCAGCACACAATACACGTCAGTTGTTGACAGCTCACTGCATCGGAAATAGGCTGGCGTCAGACGTTAACTGGCTGTTCCTAATGGTACGGCTAATAGGTGTGAAACTACGTAAACTAACCAATCGAGTACTCTATTGGCCTAACTTAATGACGAAATCTCGTAGTTTCATCCGTATTGCTATTTAATCGCACTCAACATTTTTCACAGATTCAAAATATAAGGTTCCATATTCTGCCCATTTCGTCTTTCATATTTGTAATTGCTTATTTCAAATATGAACATCGATAAATATGATTTTCTTTTATCGAATATATACATAACCGGTGCAAATATTAAATTAATGTCAAAGAAAACTTATCTCGATTAAAATAAATCCGTACTGCGTAAAATGTTGAAAGGTCTTAATTTTTTACGGCCCACATTTTTACACCATTTTTATCTGACGTAAAAAAAATATTTTGGTATAATTACATTGTATCCGTGTAGCGTTACTGCCACAGGGAGTTACATAAGAAGGGGGCATGTTACGAAGTCAGTCAATGAATTTAAAGAGTTTTCTTTTATCTCACCTTATTAGGTTTCTACTACGTGACATACAAATATTGCAATTAAATTTGGAGTAGTGCAAGCCGATTGGGCTGAAATTTTACATACTTAATGTCGGCATTCTACAACAAGTCCCGAAGATATATTAGGTATAATTCCCGAATATATATTAGGTATTTACCTATGAAATTGCCGCTCTGCCGTACTGGCCATTTCAAAAAGATATTTTTTTGGCTGATAATTCTTATTTCATTTTTTTTAAAATCATTATATAATAATAATTAAATCCTTTTTCTACAATCATGTTTCGTTATCATCACATTCGATCATTTTTCGTCATCATGGATACGTTAAAAATTCAAGTAATTATGGAGTATGATGAGTACCTTCGTGGCAACAAAGCGGCACAAGCGGCACGCAACATCAACGAACGGAACGAACACTACAAACGAACGCACCACTTTTATTGGTTTGCCCGCCTCCGTTCTGGAAATTTTGACCTAAACTATGAACTCCATGGTCGTCCAAAAACTTTGGTCGACAATGACGAATTAAAGGCGATTATTTCCATAATCGCCTTTAATTCGTCATTGTTTCATTGATGATTATCATCAGCTTCCGCTGATGATACTCAATCTACGGCTGAATTAGCAGCAGCATTAGCATCAAAACAATATTAGAATTAACATCAAAACAATATTGGTCCATTTGCGTCAAATTGGCAAGGTAAAAAAGCTTGACAAAAAAGCTTGGGGTACCCCCCACGAACTCAATGATCGCCAGCGCGAAGTACGCGTCGTGACGTGCCTTGCACTGCACAACAGGCATACAAATGAAGGTATTCTGAACCGCATTGTTACTTATCCTGTTCAACAATCGTAAGCGCTCAGCCAGTTGGATGAACCCTGGTTCAGCACCCAAACGATACCCTAAACGAAAACTTACCCCTAGGAAAGTGATGGTCACTGTTTAGTGGTCTAACATGATGTAATTCATCACAGCTTTTTACCAAACGGGATGAGCATTACTGCAGGTACACATCTGTACAGTACACACTGTGAAGAATTGAATACAATGATAGAGAAACTCGCACGTCTCCAACCAGCATTGGTCAATCGTTCGGCTCCACTGCTCCTGCACGACAACGCGCGACCTCATACTGCACAGGAGACTGTCTCCAAGCTACTTTTACCAGAATTTGGATAATTTCTTGGTGGGAAAAAAATTAAATACCCGAGAGGCAGTACAAAATACCTTTGAAGAATTGGTTGCCTCCCGTCCTGCTGATTTCTTCAAGAAGGGCATCAATAAGCCACCAATGCGTAGGCAAAGATGCATTGACTGTATGGGTGATTACTTTGATTAATAGAAATAAAAAATATAAAAAAAGGATACGTTCATTTATTTCTTACAAATATTAATAAATGGGTAGGTAGGTTAAATGATCAGTTTTGATAAAAAAATATTTTATAGGATTATTTATAGGTATTTCTATTTTTTCTGTTACATTTTTGATGTAGCCCTAGTTTTCTTGAATGAACAAATTATTATATATTATAATAATTTAATTATAATTTTATACTGATAAACTAAGGTAAAAATGAGCAACAATGTTAAACTCTTTTCTGTGAAATAATACAACAGGTATAGCAATGTTACGAAATGTAGAAATACCGGAATCATGCGGGTATAGCCGGTTATCTCTGACGGAGCTTTATCTGTGAATTTACATGCATATTGATATAAGCTTGTGGATTGTTAGAAACCGGTACGGGAATACCAAACAATAACAACCATACTACCAATGCAATTTAATTGGCACAGTTGTATATTAATACACTCAATGCAACTGCAATGCAATACAAACCACAAATAGTTCACGTCAAATGAGAGAAGCTTACAGACTATCGGGTTATATCTTTATCGGAAAAATTCGAATATAAAAATATCTTAATTGGAGTAAACTGTTATTTCTTTTTTCACTCGACTGCGTCAGAAAGAGGGCAATGTTTTTCGAGCTTATGTATGTTTGTTAATATGTATGTCCATTTCCTTGGCACGCGCTACAGCCCAAACCTACTCGAAACCTAGACGAATTGTGACGTGTGACATATCATTAGAATCGTCTCAGTTTGGAAAGTAACATAGGCTATACAATTTTTAAAAAAGCGCTTGAAAATATAGGAAAAGGGGGGAGAAGGAATGATTTTTTTACTATAATGACTATATATATATATATATATATATATACTAAAACTATTACTGACTATTTTGACAAAAAATTCATACAAGTATTTAATTAAATTTATATCATTATGAACAAAAAATTCATTTTAAGCGGTCGGGCTTTCTTTTTAATGTTTTTAACGATGTCACTAGTTATTCAGATTCTACAGAATGATTTACTTGAACGGTATTGAATTGTAAAACATATTGAATCCTACGTACGGACAATTATTTACAAAGTTAAATTAAATGGTATGTTAAATCAATCAGTATTTTTCCTTTATTTAGTGGTAGTAATGAATGTTGATTATATCAAAACAATATATGTAAATGTACCGCCAAAATTTGTTCAGCAGTTACGCACAATATAAATAAGCGTTTGTTTCTTTATTGTTTCTCCTGTCGGATCCAGAGACGGCTGGTGAATAAAGGGCTCAAGTAAGCCCTTATTTGCTATTAAATTCTTTGATAGCCAACCTACGGCTGATCATTACAAATGAAATCCTGACAGCGCCAGTGATTGTTCCCAGAGAAAAAAATATATTTTTATAAGATTGAAGTAGTAAACGAGCATTCCACCTGGTGGTATGTGGCGACTGCCGCCCATGGAGATCAGTAAGCAACTTCATAGAGAAAAGTCTATCTGAAGTCAATCATAGATGCATTGCTATTCTAAAGCACTAAGATGGTCGCCTCATAGTAAAGTGAGCCAGTACCCACAACCATCTACCGAAACGCAGGGTGTGGCAGTGGTACCTCCCGGGTCAAACTGTACTCGTCCTACCTTGGAAATTTGTCATATTGTTAAAAATGTGCAGAAGAACCGAAATATTTAATTCATTATACTATTGACGAAATTTTAATCTATATATAATTAAAATAAAGCCAATACTTCGGGTGCCTTTTTACGAATACTGCACGCATAAGGTAACGCACGTTGAGAGTAGAGCACTAGCTCAGATGCCGAGCGTTTGAGCTAGTGCTCTACTCTCAACGCGTCGAGGTCAAACAATTTTCTTGACTTCAATTGCTTTTATCACATCACACTTTCAGGGTAATATGAGTACAGGTATATTTGGGTCATATTACGTTCGAACTTCGACCCTTGTGACAGCTATTTAGTAGGTACATATGAATATGTGTGCCACTTAATTTCAATAATATAAAATTTATTGATCGATAATGAGAGATTGTTCACGCTTAACCGGACATATTGAATTAAACGCTTCAAACACGAGTCGAGCATCAGTTCACTTAATTAAGTTAATTTAACCGTTGCACCTCCGACAATGAGCGATATCAATAGCACTCGATCAATTTGTGAATTCCCGGTTTTCTTTTACCGAACGTTTAAAAAAATTAAACGTGTATTTTATTATTAATTTCAATGAAAAGGCAACTTGATACTTAAATAATAATTTTGTATTGATATTTTATGCTCGCGATTTAAACAAAGTAATTGGTGAGTAAGTATTTTTGTTATTTAAAATAACGGGAGATGGAAATTGGCATTTTTTACCTTACGCAAGTTTTTCATATACCAAGTATTATATACAGTTTAAACATGTACAATGTTGACGACTTCTAAGATATCGGTGTTGGAAATTTCAAATTCTAACTAAATTAGCCAAATTCCAATCTTCTCCGAATTATTGACGACCCGCGTGGCTGAGCGGTCACCATACCGGTCTGACACGCAGTGGGTCCCGGGTTCGATCCCCGGCCAGACAGACATTTGA
>MOOZ01000176.1:430802-442218 GCA_002930495.1 Cecropterus lyciades
AAAATTTTAACTTTCAATGATAACAAAACCAGCCAGATACAAATACTATAGCCAAAGAGATTTTATTACAAGTTCATACATACTATAATGCGAAAAGACTTTTTTCCCAACCTATTATGTTAATCGACTATTCGACGTTCAAAATTTAACAGTCTACTTTTGGTCGACGATAAAAACGTCAACAAAATCTCTAATACACATACTTTTTTTTTAATTCAACACCGTTCCTAACTCTAAGAAAACTATTTACAATAAATGAGAATAGCTGCAACAAAAACTACAATGACAACCCATCGCATCTTTACAAAATTGTGCGAGTCTTATAGATTTTTGAACGACATCTCAACAGCGCGATTCAGAAAAATCAGCGCCGTCTAGTACCCCGCTATTAAGCTATATGATGTTCATGTAATAACTTTCAACGTATTATACGGATGCCGTTATTCGTTAATAATTTATAATAAAATAGCAAGATGTTATTGCAGACGGCAGTTCAAAGAATTTAGTTTCAACCGGGAATTCTGAGATCCAAAAATCTTTAATTACTCTATGATTACTTATTTTTAACACCTTTAAGCCCCGAATATATTCATTTAGTACGTTGACAACTTTACACTTTATTATTTCTATGAGAACATTTTAATTCGTAATACCTAACAAAGAGTTGAATAACAAAAGTACGAAAGGTAAAATTTCGAGATCATTATGGAATATCGCACGTCGCTCAATCAATGTTTAACTCTTTGAGTTTCTTCGCAGTTCTAGCTTTCATTACAGATGGTGTTTTCACCAAAGTTATTTACTATAAAGGCTGCATTTATATTATCTCTCTCTATTGAAAAAAAATGAAAAATCATAACAAAATTATACGTACGTGCGTACTTAGTTTTGGTACCATGATTGGTATTGACCTCCTTAATGCAATATCGTCGTTTAACCACCGCGCACCGCGTAAGTCATTTTTGGAATTTTTTTTGGAAAGACAAAAACCGATTAATTTTACATAGACGTAACTAAAGTTTCATTTTGTTCGTTTAATTTTCCATAATTTAAAAATATTATTTTGTTGTACCTTGATTCTGTTTGGACAAAACGATCCGTATTTCGATTCCAATGACGATGATTTTCAAAATTTCATTACCGCCAAAAAATGACTTACGCGGTACTAGAACTTAAACGACGATATGTTAGTCCATGTTTCTTCATGTATAAACATATTTATGAGCGGTTTAAAGTTAAGTAGGCACCGGTAATCGAACCGACCATTTTGATCATAGCCTCGCCAAGTAATCTTTATAAATACCTATATAAATATATTTTTCTTTTCTCAAAATCTTTGTACCTAGATTGTGTAAGATATTTGCATTGTATTTGTTTTGGTATACAAAATAGATATTGAAATAAATAAATAAAATAAAAATAAATTAAAATTAACGTTTGAAATAAAACTGTAAAATTGTTTTTCAGCATGATCATGAAACCAATTTTTATCAGCTAACTTCCAATAGCGAGCAAATGATGTATCGAATCGTTTAACCCTGGTTCATATCCCGATTTTGACACTTTTTTTTTTTTTATTATTGTTAATATTGGTACCATATGATTAAACAATTTCAATCAATAATTTATCGACCGAATTTTACGAATTAAATGTAGTTTTTTTCCAAATCTCTTGCAATTGTTTTTTACGGTTTTGTTTATGATATAGCTGATCACAACCTTTCAAAGTGTGTACGTCCAATCCATACTCTAAATTTACGCTCATTGCAACACAGTTAACGATCAAATGGTCAATTAGTAGTATATGTAAATGGAAAATCCGGGTTAAAATCTCGTGTTTTTTCATAATTTATTTCGTTTCTTTATAATTGATAAGATTTCTTTCTATAATATAATATAAAACAATTATTTGAATGATAAAAAAGTGAAATACTGCACTTTGGACAAAATTCGAACCAGGGCTGTTCAGAAAATAAACTTCTTCGTTCGCCACTAAGCCACTGGGCTTCTAGTATCATGTGTAAATAAATAATCATTTTTGCGCCTGAAGTTTCCGGAGCCAGACTTTTTTGCCATTACTTTTCTGGTAGGCATTAAGCATTTAAAAATATGTACATGGATATATGAAATCGTTAACATGCTGATGTGAAATTGTTTCCTTTGTTTACACTCTAATCCAGTTAATAATCATTTATGAGCTCAAAATAATATCGTTGGAAATGGCAAGCAAACTTTTTAATTTCAAACATATTTTGCAGGAATATACTTTTTCGTATTAATATTTTATCAGGCGCTATATTACAAAATAAATAAATTTTCAGATTTTTTCCTACGTATGCACACGATTACCCAGCTGGAAGCAAAATTTCAAGTTTCTAACTCATCTGGAAGTGGGTTAGGTTTTTGATATATATGTCAGTCGGTCAGGAATAAATATGACGATTTTTGTACCGTAATATTCATAAATGTTGTCCGAACAAATCTGTTCGGGCCACATTTATGAAATCTGAGATGGTAAGCAGTCTCAGAGGTTTTAATAAATATAAATAATAAATAGTTTCATGTTTCTAACTTAGTTGATTTTGAGTCAAAAGTGGTTCCTGTAAATAACAAATGTGTTGCGTTGTTGCCAGACTTTCCAGAGACTGGCAACACGCTGACGCGTGTTACGATAAGATTGTTAAGCTGAGACATGAGACGTCAAATTGGACCTTCAACTCTTTAACCCTGATGATGCAGGGGTACTTCGAACCTAGACCACAAAAGTTGGCCATTTATTGCTTACGCATATGCAGTAAGATTACTATGCAGAGATATAAGATGAAAATTTTGACCTTCAACTCCATAAATCTGATGATGCAGGGTACTGCAATCCTAATTTGTATAACCAACATATATTTAAATTATTTTTTTGCTTTTTTGTGGTATAGAAGTCGGTTTCTAGTTTTTGTTTTGTTTTTTTTCTTCATTATCATATTTGTTTTTACAAAGACAATAACAGCTAATTTGAAAATGTATGCAACGAAAAGGCAACTCTGAATCCTTTGTTTGAAGCTGCAATTATTATCAACACTTCACTTAAACGCGATAGCCGTCGAACACATAAAAATAATTTCACTTCATACGCTATGGCAATTTTATCATGAGCTATGATAAGTTAATATAAATGTGAGAAAAGTGGTAAAGAGTTGAAGAAGTAAAGTCGTTTGGAGTAACGGAGCAAACACAACTTGTTCATAACTTAAAGTGCAAGTGTTGATAAAAGAAGTGTTTTAACGAGATTTCTTTGAAGTTCGCGTCTATCACAGGTAGGATATGCCACATAATCCGTTGTTAGTGAAACTTCACATTGAAGAGAAAATGGAACTCGGAGTGAAACTAAAACAAAATGTGTCGCTCCTGATACGTTTCGTAACTTCAAAATTTCGAAACTATATTTGAAATGAACTCTAGACAAAAGCCTTGATAGCAGTTTGAAGCTACATACTTTTGCATTCCAACGTTTAATTCCGTTTAAATAACAATTAAATTGTTGAAACGGAAATTACTGAAAAGAAATAATCTAGAAACTAATGCGATATTCGCGTTGTAAATAAAGATTTTCTCATATAATACTTGCAACAATATCATCAATAGCATTCATTTCAAAAGTAGCCGAGATTTTATTTAAATTTACTGTTTCCGTCTTCACCGGCTCTTTAACTGGATATTAGAATATCAAATGTATTTATTTGCATTCGTTATATAAATGTATTTCAATTTGTTTCAGCTTTTATGTCAGCATTACTGCATCGTTTAGGTGACACACACAAAAACAAATATTCTTATTTTTCCCTCATTTGACCCCTCCCCCTTTCAAGGGGATGATTAGTCTTCGCCTAGCCGTGAAAAATTGATGGATTATTTGAATACTTTTATTAGGTATCAAGTGTGTCAAATTTTAATGCATTCATCAAACATTGTCGTACATAAACATGCCATTGAGGTTAAGACAATTGCAACAAGAGTGAAAGAATGTAATACTCAGGGATTATGCAGTTATGCGGCTTCATGTTATCTATTAAAGTAAACAAATTTACTAGGTGCAATTACTCATACTCACTTGTTACTTGTCATTCGGTCGCTCCACAAGCTAAACATGCACTACTTAAAAGCAACTCATTAAAATTAATCGAAGCGCTTCGGATATTCTGAAATTAAAAAATATATATAAATCTATGTTACTAAGTCATACTCAACACTAATGCAAAGAAGTGGGATTATAAGCAACACAAGGTATAGCAAATTGGAGATCTAAAGCTCTCGATTTATAGTAAATTAGTCAATATGGCGTCATAATTGTCTGTGGCTTCTTCTAACGTACCGCACACAATTAACAAATGCTGGTTTAAGACATTCAAAACGTAATCTGTTTGCGTTCCACATATCAAAACAATGAATTAACTCTACATCAACTGCTGTCGTTTAACTGAAATGTATATACATAATAATAGTATTCAAAGTTATTGTATTATTGTAATTTGCCAATAAATTAATGTCTAGAGTTACCATTTAACCTATGGACACGTGAAGGATGAAATATAAATCAGTGCTTCATTAAATTTTACCAATAAAGTTCGACGAAATATTCCATATCGCACTGTATGCTCAAAAATATTTTGCTTTAGATTGCCCATTTTACTATGTAACATTTGAACTAAGGAAGTACACTTAGAAAACAATTAACTACATTTTAGGGAAAATCTAAAATATGTTCTTTCATCATTCCATACAACGAAAAACTTCGAAAAAACAATAAAAGTAAACGAAGCAACTATTTACAATCTATTACTGAGCAGAAGTTTGTATACCTGCGTGAGACGGAGGACCTTCCCGGGCAACATGCTGAGGACGGGCGGGTCGTTGACTGGCGTCACGTTGACGTGCAGGACGAACGTATTGCGACCCTGCAGGTAACTGGGCAGGGTGAACTTCGCCTCCGGGATCAACTCCATTTCGAGGACGATCGCGTCTGAGTAGTTCTCGGAGCCGTCGTGCACGTAGTGGACCTGTACGAAATTATACACGTTAATGTGTTGAAGGTGTTTTTACAATACAGAAATATAAAGCAAACATGCCACACCACCTGGTGGTAAGTAGCCACTGGCGCCCATGAACATATGTAATTAACCCTAGGTAAGATTTTAGAGACCCAACTTTTTTGGAACGGATATATTGCATGTTTACTACTAATAGTCAGCACTGAGTGATTACTTAATTTTAGGTGAACTGCACGTTCGTTTGCCATTTCCCACTCAATATAAAGATGACACAGGATATATATAATAAGCGTCAAATACTCCCTATTTGACGCTTATTATACCTACTACTTTGGTACAGAATTAAAAACACGTTTAACTGTGTTCGATCCATTATAAGTATTTTCTACAATTGGCAATATTAATGGATTCCACGAATCTGGCGAATTTCTCCAGATTTTACTAAGCTTATTAAATATACAAATCACATTACCAGAAAAATAACTTTTAGAGAAATTCCATTAAATGATTAAATATTCTATATTTTATTATTTTTACTTTGTGCGATCACGACTACAGAAATCTCGAATAAAGAAACTGTTTTTGCTAAGTTGTTTCATTTTAATTTACAAAGTAATAAAAGGTTAAGTGTAGGTGTGTACTAAACAGTTACCAGACTATCCGACGACTATTTTGACGACCCGCGCGGCGGAGCGGTCACCATACCGGTATGACACGCAGTGGGTCCCGGGTTCGATCCCCGGCCAGACAGACATCTGAATGATGAGTTTAGGTTTTTGTTCTGGGTCTGGGTGTTTGTGTGTTCGTCTTTGTGTGTCCATGGCACCCACGACACAGGAGAAAATCCTAGTGTGGGGTTATGAGTTTAGAAAGCGTGTTTTATTTTTTATTTTTTTTATTATATCGTTTTTGCATACATTATTTCGACCTGGTAAGTCACATAATATACTCTGATTATATACTGACGTAGCGTTATTTACTTCTTCCGAGATTTAATGCAGCGTGTCCGAAGTAGTTTGGTTAATTATCACAAAGTTTTACCTTCGTTACCAACTGTTCTTCTTGAAATTCACGTTAAGTTTTATGAGAAAGTTTCATCGAGGGATTAACTATAACAGGCAACAAAGATTCAGTACCAGCCCACTTTATTCAACATATAGGTCAGTCCCTGTTTTCTTGAAGATTGAAGACAAACTATGAGCACAACAGATAGATTAAAATAATTGCATTTAACCATCTTCGTGGAAAGAGGAGATTGGACGCTCCCTTTGTGTATTATTTCTTTTGTATATGTACATAAATAGTTATTCGCTTATATTGAGGATCAATAAAGTGATTCTCTTTTGTAAATAACTGGGATGTAAGCCATAAATATAATGAAGTTCCTATAAATAAATGCAAGAACTAAACGTCTGTCGGGATATACCAGGTAGTAGAACCAGTGTAGTACCGAGGAGGAATCTATCACCGTCACACCTATTTTTATCGTATAGCAGTTCTTGCGTTTCGGTGGGAGGTATGGTTGCCGTCTCAGTTATATACAAGGCGATCATTTTATTCCTTAGGGGTAGCAACGCATGTGTTACATACATACTGAAATTACTTAGCAATGGGCAACAAGTAATTTGTATAAGAGACAAGATTGGGACAGGAACGAAATATATAATGAAAATAATGCCATCTACGAACTACCGCAGCCCGCTTGGTTTGTTCGATACTTAATAGGTCCAAAAATATATAACAGATGGCGATAAAATATATACGGTGTGGCGATCGCCACGCCAACAATCAGGTTTACGTGCGCCTGTAGATGTTTCACATCAAAAATATATTTGATAGAAATAGCTAAGTGGAAATTGATATGCGCAGGATAGAACGAATAAGTGTCGAATAAATGTGTACTAAGATAGTTGCGTCATCCCACTTAAATTGTGATAGCATAGAGTCGACAACGCATTTTTTTGTAAGCCGAATAAATATACATAAAATTTTAGTAATGTAAGTGCCTTTCATTATATTGATGTTTGATATGAACATATAATTAGTAGAAACACTTCCAAATCACACAAATGCACTAAGTGGAATAATTAATTTGAAGTTATTAAATAAACAACAGGTATATTATTTAATTCGCCCCATTCATAGCACTCGACTAAAAATATGAAATATATAAACGACGTTGTAATAAAATACATTAGATGATTGCTTAACAAGAAAGAGGAACAGTTATTTCTAACGCGACAAACCATAATACTCCTGTTTCATTTTGCATTTTAGTTTATTATAAAATGGCTTGGAATATAATTTCCGACAGACCGACATAAATACGTAAAATAACGGTCCGTTGGAATCCCGTCCGACTTCACATACGAAACACGAAAAATTTCTGTCAAATAATTTCAGCAATTATTGATTAACTATATTTAATGAAAACAGGAACTAAAATGGTTCGGTATTGACAGTTCCCATAATTAATCTTTATATGAACAGTTAAACACTGTATAGAATTATGTTGTCCCAAAACTTCACCAACATTCAATGTCCACATTGATTGCTTTCATATTTCATATTTACACGCACAGCATATGGGTATTTTGAATATATCGTGATCGAAATTCCTTAATTAAACTTACTGTTATTCGATGTAATAATTATGACAGAGCCTTTTGTTTCCATTAGCTACTAGTCACATCAGCGGCGTGGTAGCCGAGTGGATAACAAGCTTGTTTACCGGGCGGACGGCGAGGTATCAATCCCCTTTGTGATTTTTTTGTCCTTATAGTGTACTCTTGCCTAATACTTGTTAAAAACTATTTTTGCAGTATTTAATAATATTCAATTTAAAATAATGAAATTAAAATAAGGAATTAACGAAATTTTCCTTCGGTAAAATATAAAAATAATATAATGGTGAGTCCTCACTCTCTATGAAACCACTTATATCTGAATGATTAAGGCATGCATGCACCTCTATAGTTCTTTCGCTTGACCGTTTAGGTTATGTCGAATATTTTAAATTACTGTTATTTTGCAGTAATTTACTAAATTGTACATTGCGGTTAATCTATGAACTGTT
Organism: Cecropterus lyciades; assembly: GCA_002930495.1. Taxonomy (NCBI): domain Eukaryota; kingdom Metazoa; phylum Arthropoda; class Insecta; order Lepidoptera; family Hesperiidae; genus Cecropterus; species Cecropterus lyciades. The sequence goes on from MOOZ01000176.1 coordinate 438,918, forward strand.
TGAACGTATTAACGGGTCTCTGTCTTCGTATGGGTATTTCTCTAAATTCCAGAGATAGATGAAACCAGTCCGCTTGCGTCTGCATCGAGGGAAACCGTCAGGAGGATGAACTCAATGAAGGAGGAAGAAAGGAGCTCACACCACACAAAGTTCTTCTTCCAAATCGAGCTCTTCGCCCAGCAAAAACGAAAAGCGTAAAAAAAGACGAAAACGCAATAAAAACCGGGGGCGCTCTCATCGTAACCGTAAGTTAGATGAATTTAAGTAAGCGGACGGTGTACTTCAAAATAAAATGACTCTACCACGACTCTAATAACCGGGATAGTACAGTTAGCAATGATTTCATAGATCCTTGTATTAGTGACGACCGTTTTGATGAAGATCTAAGAACGATGCACCAACCGATAGGCGGAGCGCTGTCGTGACTCCTGATCTTAATGTAGTCATGAACACTAAGGTAAAATAACCTACTTTATCACGCACTTTTTCCAGGTGGTAGAACCAGTGTAGTTCGACCGGGGAGGTACCACTGCTACATCTATTTCTAGCGTGAAGCAGTTTTTGCATTTCCTTGGAAGGGTGTGCTTGCCGGCTCACTTATATATGAGGCGACTATATCAGTCCTCGGGAGTAGCAACCCATCTGCGATCGACTTCAGATAGAACCCCTCTTCTACATGAAGTTGCTTACAGGTGTCCATGGGTGACAGTAACCACTTACCATCAGGTCGTCTGCATGCTCGTTTGTTTCTTCAATATGATAAATAAAAATACTTACGTAGACATGCTTCAGCAGTTAAAGGATTTGCAACGTGTGATGCGGGGTTATAAAAGCAGTACCTGCGCTCACCGCGCTTTACTAACTTTGATCCCAACGAAGAAATTAGAAGTTACAATAGCTCATTGGACATTACAATATTATTACTATTGGACATAACAAGATTGCGATGAAGTTATGAATGGAAATTAATAATGGAATAGATATGCCGAGAGGAATAGTACTAAGGAATATTACGAATAGTACATTAGAGAGATAGCGGGTTGAGTCAACAAATGCGGGAAGCTTGACTCCACCGTGGAGGCGACTAAAGGTTCGCAGCGCTTAGTAAACCTTTGTGAAGTCGAATCTAAATACCTTTTATATATGCATATAATTCATCGGTAAGTCATACTCTGCACTTTAAAGATAGTATTATTCGAAAATGCAGAGATAAAAGGATTATAACAGGACTTTCTTCTATTTAAACACATACAAGAATCATGCAAAAAACTTCTGTTTTTGTTTGCAAATAATACATTTAGTTTCTCTTTCGAATAACATTCTAATTTTATTACACCATAATATGTAGATGAGTTATATAAACGGGTATATTCAATCTTTCGAGGCGTTACGTGTTAATTTTCAGAAATAGCATTTCATCTACGATGTTGTCTGATAGAACTTTTTAATTACATATGTACATGGTATGAACCACTACCTCTCTTCCCGCGAATTTTGTAGAAGGCGACTAAGGGACAAAATACAGGAAATGCGCATCAGTCTTTCTATGGAATATCAACATCCACTGCCGTCACCAATATGCCAAATGCCAATAGACATTTGGCATGCGTTTGGCATACCAAATGACTATTGGCAAGAACCCCCATTAGGCTCCGTTAATAGTAGGATTCCGCTTATGGAGTAGTGTATCTTAAAAGGTTGAAGGATGGATGGACGGATGCATACTCATTTACTCTAATTGAAATTTATCTAGTCATTAAAATTTTAACTAAAGTGCCATTTCACAATACAAATTAACAAGAAATGATAAACCTAAACATTTAATAACGTAAATGAATAAAAAAGGTAGAAAGTGCAAAAGTGCAAACCCAGAGATTGCTGGTCTTAGCCGAGAAAAGCGGTAACTTGGAGCGCCGCCGCCTTTCTTTAATGAACATTTTTAAAATACTTCACGAAGCCACCATTTCAGGCGAAAAAGCTAATAAAAATAATAAAAGGCTTTTGCTTTCGCTAAATTTTCGATCGACTAAAAGTAAAAAGGACAAACTATTTACCGTACACATTGTATGAAAGTAAATTGTACAAAAAGTTATGGAAAGCCTGGAGAATCACAATCAAGTGAGTACTTCAGTACAGCTTCAATATTAATCCTTTGAGGATGCGCCAACTGGTAGATTGTAGTATAATTTTTGATATTGATGGGGTCACATATCATCATACAAAATTTTTAATTATTTGAGTTCAAAGATCATAAAATGTTTTAACTATATAAGATAATGATTTCTACAATAAAACGGCAAAAAATCACTTCTGTTGTATGGGATCCCACCTTAAATATTTATTTATTATTAGTAATGGTCCCTATAACTAAGACCCCATTTTTACCGTTGGGTTTAAAGAATTTATTTCTCATAAAGACTTACAGTCACTTACATGAGAACAATTATTTAATTCATAGTTTTGGTTACCGTTTGGGTACGAAACCCAAAAAGCATCTAACAGAAATACCACCCAACAGATGATGACATTGTCGCGGTTACATACCAATCTCGTATTATCTCTTTAATATGGTTTAAGATATATGCAGTAAAATGTAAGGGAAAGAAATCTCTTTTTTAACCACTAAGATCATAAATTACTTATTTGGATAAGGAATCATAGCCGTTGATAAAAATATGACCAATAAACATCAGCCAACGATTTTATTAACCGACTTCAGAAAAGGAGGTATATCATGGGCAGATAAAATAAAGGTAAATAATCATTATCCTCATTATAAATTCGTTGTTGCCCCGCTAACATGTGGACTGTGGATATGGATTACCTTTCAAATAAATGAAAAGAATTAAGGCTTCTACCAAGCACCGGTACAAATGCTTATGAAGGTATATATATAGAATATATATAGAAGCCATGTTTTTTAGTTCAATGCCACTTTGGTTTTCCGAAGTTGATGTATATTTGACTAAATATTTTGAGCGTGTCTGGCGTGTTGCTGGCACTGCGATATTTACAAGAACACACAGGGCGTGTTGGTGCCACTGAGGGTGTTAAAGCAACGGATAAATTATTCCTTTTATATACTCAAATTACCTACAAAATTAGTATACCCAGACCGTAAACCATCAAAGGCTCTTAGATTATGTGAAACTCCAATACATCAATACATATCGTCGTTTAAGTTCTAGCACCGCGTAAGTCATTTATTGGCGGCGTTTTGTCCAAACAGAATCAAGATACGACACAATAATACCTTTAAATTATGGAAAATTAAAAGTACAAAATGGAACTTTAGTTGCGT
>MOOZ01000176.1:461920-473004 GCA_002930495.1 Cecropterus lyciades
TATAATTGCTCAGTCCCAGGCTGTTTTGTCTTCTGTGTAATCTGAAATTTTATAATATGCTTTGTGGCATAGCTTTTTCTTAATCACGATGTTGTGTTCTGTTTGAATTTGAAGTGGTAAGGGCGAGAGATTTACACAAGGCATTGTAACTTTTTTTATAGTCTGGAAGTAGCAAACGAGCATGCAACCCACCTGATGGTAAGTGGCTCCTGTCGCCCATGGACATGTATAATCAACCCTAGGTAAGATCAAAGTGTCACCTAAAGTTAGCCACTGATGCGTTAGCAACGCATCAGTGGCCCCCCTGAGGACTAAGATGAAATGCCTCGGAAAAGTATGTCTCCCTTACCACACCCTTCAGACCAGAACACAGCAGCGCATAACACTGCTGTTATGAGTCAGAATAGGTGTGGCGGTGGTGCTTCCGGAGCACAAAGAGTTGTACCACCTTCAAACCTTCACCCCTTAGTCCTCAGAGTAGCAACAGGTTTGCCTATTAATCCTTTCTAAGGGATCATTACGGATGCCAATATGTGGCAAAGACCACTTACGATAAGGTGAACTGCAATGTTTCGTTGTTTCCGACAGATAGTTCGACGTCAAAATAAATACGTCCACCAATAAGTATAACGGCAACGTTGTATCTAAAACGTTCATCCAGGCCCTTGTAAGTTGTAGACTTTTTATTTTGAATCTTCCGTTTTTTGATAGTAAACGTCCGTCGCTTTTGTTGTCAATAACGGAAGATACTGTTTCCTTGTAAGAATCTACACTAGTCACAAGATTATAGACTTACAAAAAAAACTAAATTTTTGAGTGTTTTTAACGACCTAAAACTCCGAGCAAAATTATGGTATAGCAAAAAATAAAACAGTAAATTGTAGTTTCCAATTTTTTTGCTACCAAAAAAAAATCCAATTTTATTGACGTCTAAAAAAACGTCTACGGACTTCAATTTTTTTCCATTGTTTCACTCAAAAGCTCTTTTAGTAAACTTAATGCCCTTTTATTTGACATAATCAAATTGCCTGTACGATGATTTAAAGAATTGATTTTGAATAAAAAGTTATTTTTAAGTTTGATAAATAAAATCAATAACTCTGGTAATAATGATAACTTAGGAAATCAAGAAAGGTTTTCCATACTTCACAATATTTCCTATGAGGAACCGTAATGTCACGCAAAAAATTTGATTCTCTTCATATCCCTTAATTTTTGTGACTATTAGATATATTACTCGATGTAGCGACAACGCGACGTGTGTACGTTGCTTTGTCGTGGCGTCTACGCTGCGCATACTTTTATGCAACGCTTACGCTGCAGAAACGCTTGTGTGTAGGATTCCTTACGAGTGAAATCTAGGACGCGTTTAATTTGGTTTCGTCGCGACTGGCTAACTCTGTGATTCTCGTATCACATAGCCATATCTGTGTAAAAGTTAATGAAAACATGACACTATAGGGAGAGATTAATATGTAAGTATTTATCCACTTTTAGCATTCTCCACTTATGTACGTATTTCAGAATATTATAAATCTAAAGTTTTTACAAATACGTCTGTAATAATTTGACGTATATATAAAAGGTTAATTGCAAATTAAAAAATCATTCGCGCGTTCAGTATTACCGAGACCAGCCAATAAATAAAAAAAAATCTACTTGTACAGAAAAATCGATGTAAGCGATATATTTTAACGATATATCAGTGAAATAAAATATTTCTTAACTTAAAATTTAAGAAAGAGAACGCAAGACTCTTAAAGAGAGCTCAACGGACATAGCACACTGTCAGCTCTCCACATAAGTCGACCGAGAGGTACAAACGACGAGAAAGACGTGAAACATTCCTTAAGTGTCTGTTGTAAGTGAATGTTCTTTGGTGCAATAGAGATGTGCAGGAGCCGTGCTCACTCTCGAATATGCACCGTACGGAAATCTACCAAACGAGACATTTGATGAGACGCAACGATCCGGACCATACGACTCCTCGTTTACGTTATGACATCTAAATAGACATGTACCTACATATATACATATAATTATTGTTTAAATTGGCAATTTTTACACTTTAAAAATTTCGAGTTTCTAACTATTAAAATACATCAAGAATCAGAAAGCCGTGACAAAAGGACAGGCAGCGGAGGCTTAGTAGACTTCAGAACATAGTTCCGAAGTCGGCACTCATATAGAACTTAGTTTCGTCGTCGTGATTCAGCTTATTATTTTGAGCATCGACTTCGGGACTATGTATATTCCACATTTTTAGCACTTATTTCTAGAATCAGAAAGCCGTAAGAAAAGGATAGACAGCAGAGGCTAGTAGGCTTCAGAACATATTTCCGAATTCGGCACTCATATGAACTTAGTTTCGTCGTCGTGATTCAGCTTATCGGATGGATTATTATATTATTATATTATCTTAGGATCGGTTGGAGTGGCGCCGATTAGGGGAGGCCTATGTCCAGCAGTGGACCTCAAAAGGCTGATGGATGGATGGATGGATGGATTCAGCTTATTATTTTGAGCATCGATTAGGTGCTCTGTTTTGTGTATGTAATAAACCAACGTATATAATCCGGGATCTGTCGTCCACATTTTTACCACTTATTACTATCAAGCTTAATTTTCGAGAGTAGCTTCATTTCGATGAGACGCCCAACTTCTTTAATGACAACGATTCTCGGCTGTGGTAGCTAAAGAAGGTAGCATGGACACAATAAGTTAATATGACAAAACTCAATAATTTATTCCGGTTCTTTTTTCGTAAATATTTAAATATTTATCTACGTTTTTCGAAAAAATATTTGTCCTACAAAATGTGTGGTTTTATCAAACAGACGCCTTTTTGATAACATGTGTCAATAACGAGGTTGTGAAAAATTATAACTAACTAACTGATTTATTTTTTATTGCTTACATATTTTTTTAAAATTTAACAGCCTCATTGTCCTACAAATCACGTGGTTTGTTGTTCCAGTCCTGCACTCAGAAATGTTCAATACCACAAGATCATACTTTTTATTAGTAACTTTAGGGCAAACAAATCACAGGATAGATTAGTGTTTTTCGTTCAAATGAAACAACGTCCTACAAGAAAACTGGTACGTACCAGTAGTCCGACAATAATTTTGATTTTCATCTTCCTATTTGTAACATAACATTATTACAACATTATACATAACATTATATATTTTTTGAAATTAAATGTTTTCGGACAACTTTTCAAGAAAGCAAAATGTTTTTTATTAAACTTTTTCAATATTGTATTTAATTGTAAGACCATAATAACGTACCACGCAAGTCGTAGGACAATGTGAGGGTCAAATTATATGAATATTATATAAGCATCAGGAAAAACTTTGTTTGTTTGTAATCATTTTTATATCCTTATTATCCATACATGTGGGAAACGGAAAACTATACATTTTATAGGACAAATATTTTTTACGAAACACTTAGATAAAAATCTTAATATTCACCACAAAAAAAACGATTAGGAACGAAATTTTGAGTTACGTCAAATTAATATAATTAGCTACTGCTTCTTTAGCTACCGCAATCGAGAAGCGTTGTCAGGAAAGAAGTTGAGCGTCTCAACGAAATGAAGCTACTCCCGAAAAATTAGCTTGATAGTAATAAGTGTTAAAAATGTACGAAGGATCCCGGACTAATATTTAAATTATTTTCAATCGTTCGTGAGATAGAAGTCGTTCTTATTTTATATTATTTTATTTATTAGAAACACTTATAGAGCTACTTATAACGAATAAACAACATCTACTTCTCATCATCGGATGAAACTTTATATGTATGTGATACGGATGACAATGCTATATGTTATAATTTGACATCTTAGAGCTAATTTTTGTGACGGCTCTATTTCGAGCTAGGTCATGATGCAATATTCCTATAATCCTCTAACGGTGGTGCTTTAGTTAACGTACATTTGCAAAAGTTTACAATGCAAGTCAATATGTAGGTATAAATTATATTGGCATTAGTTGCTCCTTATATTTGCTACATGCGTTTTCTGCAGACCTGTCCGATTTAGTTCCACGTCAAAATATTCAATACATTGAAAATACCATATGTTACTAATTAGTTTAAATAATAAAATTAAATGCATGTGCAGCGAGAGTGTGGGATATTTAGGTACACTGAACATTATGGCAAAGACGGCCCCACCAACGTTACTTCAATTAATTGTCGTGATATTAAAAAAGTGGTCCCTTTTTTCGCATACAGCCTATAGACATATCATTTTTAAAAATTCCATCAGATTAATGCAATAAACCATACAAAGCCCACATAAAAGATAAATGAATTGAATAATGGAGCAAGTGGTCGCAGTTACAGTTACGCAACTAAAATGAACGAACGAAAAAAAAAGGCGACAAAGTCGACGCAATGCTTTGAAGACCAAAGAATAAGCTCGAAAAGAAAAGCTACGATCTTAAAATGAGAACTTCAAGAGGAAGAACCATTGCTCTATGATGCTGGGATAGTAGATTAACCTGTAAGTGATTTAAAAAAATAGCGTCTTTTCCTTTTTTTATCATTTTTCAAACGCATTTTTCTCAAACCGACTTTTTTGCACATGCATACACTCTAGCTTTAAAAGTTTTTAACCAATCGGTTTGAAGATTGGCAGGTTATTTTTTTATAGTACAGCGCTCTATATGAAATCGGAGTAATATAAAATGTTTTTTGATTTAACCTTTTTTTATATGTAATTTAGTTTCGTAAAGAGGATGGGGCTACAATGAATTTTGATTTAATTTTCTGATGGTGACCTGCAAGTCTTCATCAGAAAATTATATTCATATTGCGATACGCGGTAGGTAATATCTTCGGTTTTTCAAGGAAATTTTAAAAAATACAATATATATTTTGATGTGTGTATAAAATATTGTTAATGATTCAATTATATCTAATAATTTATTAATTATATTAATGTCTTATATTATAAAATATCACGAAAAGCATTGAGAAAACGCTGTCCCAACCCGTTAAAGAGCCTAATTCCATCCATCCATCCATCAGCCCTTGAAAGTCCACTGCTGGACATAGGCCTCCCCTAATCTGCGCCACTCCGACCGGTCCTGCGCCATTTGAATCCAGCGGTAGCCCGCCGTCTTCTTCAGGTCATAAGTCCACCTGGTCTCCATTCGAGGACTCTTCTACCATCAGTTGTCTGTCCTACGAACGATGTGGCCTGCCCATTGCCACTTCAGCTTACTAATTCTGAGAGCTATGTCGGTAACCTTCGTTCTCCTACGGATTTCATCGTTGCGAATTCTGTCACGTAGGGAAATACCAAGCATAGCTCTCTCCATAGCTCGCTGAGCTACTTTGAGCTTGCGTTAGAGGCTCACAGTAAAAGACCACGTCTCGGCGCCGTATGTCATCACTGGCAACACACACTGCTCGAACACCTTCGACTTCAGGCTCTGAGGTATATTGGATGAGAAGACATGACGTAGTTTCCTGCACGCTGCCCAGCCGAGTTGGATTCTACGAGTGACCTCTTTCTCGAAGTTGGACTTACCCATCTGGATCACCTGCCCCAGGTAAATGTATTCGTCAACAACTTCGAGGGTAGTGCCTTCTACAACGAGCGGTATGGGTGTGACATGGATATTAGACATGATCTTCGTCTTGTCCATGTTCATCTTAAGACCCACCCGTTGAGAGGCACTTGAGAGGTCGCTAAGCATGGTGCTAAGGTGCTCCAACGACTCAGCCAAGATGACTATGTCGTCTGCGAATCGAAGGTGAGTTATATATTTGCCATCGATGTTGATGCCGAATCCTNNNNAGTTTGAACACGTCTTCCAATGCAGCGGTAAACAGTTTCGGGGATAGTACATCCCCCTGTGTCACACCGCGCTGTAATTGGATCGGTTTCGTACTTCTGTCGTGTAATCGGACCGACACTGAGGCTGCCTTATATATACACTTCAACACTTCGATGTACCGATAGTCAATCTGGCACCGCCGGAGCGACTCCAACACCGCCCATGTCTCGATAGAATCGAAGGCCTTCTCATAGTCCACATAAGCCACACACAACGGTAGATTGTACTCCTCGGCCTTCTCTACAATTTGCCGCAGTGTGTGTATGTGGTCCATGGTACTAAAGCCTTTACGGAATCCGGCTTGTTCGGGAAGCTGAAAGTCGTCGAGCCTGCGAGCTATTCGATTACTGATGACCCTCGAAAACACCTTGTAGATGTGACTCAGAAGCGCATTGGGTCTGTAGTTTTTCAATAAAGACTTATCGCCTTTTTTGAAGAACAGTATCACTACGCTTCTGCTCCACGCCTCCGGTGCTATGCCCTGGCTAATGACGGAATCGAACAACTGTTGGAGTGCTTTTAAAATAGGTCTCCCACCTGCTATTAGCAATTCAGTTGTGATTCCGTCTTCGCCGGGCGCTCGGTTGTTTTTGAGCTGCTTGAAGGCCAATCGAATCTCGTACAGACTGACGTCCGGGATANNNNTCGGTATAATGTCGGGTTAGCGTGGCTCGCTTGTCATTGACAGGTGTCAGAGGTCCACGCGAAGAGGTATATAACTGCCCATAGAAGTTCTCAATTGCTCTCACAACTTCGGGCTTCGTAGCGATTGTGGTGCCGGCATCCGTCTTCAGCTTCGTCAATAGGCTTTGCCCAACACGCATATCCCTTGCGAAGACCTTGGAGCCTTAATTCCGCTCTATTTGCTCTCTAATGCGAATCGCATTAAAGAGGCGTAGGTCGTGTAGGCAAGAGCCTAATTACCATGCGCTAATTGTCGGTGTCTTATTAACTAAAACGTTACGATACTATGATTTAAATTACTTTTAGGACCATTGTTTTTCAAAATGGGCTCTAGCGCAAAAACAACGCTATTATGACTTTCGGTGTTTAAAATTATATTGGCGATTATCATCAACATTTTCTTAACAAGCCATTATAAAGAATCTACTCGTAACAATAATGTAACTGATTTAAAAACTAATAAATGATTGCCCTAGCTCTGCTCAAAATTAACAAATTAGATTAAACATCTGCAAAATAAGCCTACAGAAGAACCACTTTATCAAAATGTATATGGAATTGTCACGGATAACCCATATTTCCATATTTATATATATAATTTTTTATTTTGACTCAATTATCCTAAATATTCTCCATAAATTTTACATTACAACCCAGTGCTGGAGTATTATTGAGTCGGACAAAAACTGCAACGAAACACGATTTTATAAAACATTGAAAGTAAAATAACGGGTTGTCATGCTTTATCTAATATACAGAGGGAAATGACAGGTCGCTCGCCTTATGTAATCCTTAATCCTTAGTTCGGCATCCGATAATGTAGGGAAAGGAAGAAAAATGTTTTAACCATTCATAATCCTGTATTATTTTTCGTGAAGAAGGAACTTTTCAAAAAGTAACTTGGTGAAAAATATATACTGATTGTACCATAAAATACTAGTGTTAGTACTTTATTTTCGGATCACACCGTTAAACCAGACAAGCTCTACTCTCTGTAATGTACGTATCTACGAACATTACAGAGAGTTTGTCTGGTCAATGTAATGTCACGAACATTATATTATTACTATGGGCACTTTACTAAAAATAATTTCCTTAGAAAATTATTCTTGGTAATTTTATTCGAGTTCAGTATTACCTGTCTGTTCGAACTGTTCGAATAACAATGAACATCAAATAATTATGACCGCGGCTCGAAGCAAAAATATTTGAGGGCATTAATTCCAAAATAATGTAACCTCTCACGAAATGCTAATAAATGTGCCGTTTTCTAGTAACGTGGCGTTCCTATGGTTTTGTGGTATTTTTACTGCTTTATTAGTCTACACGCCGCAAACTACTACTGAGTAATTATCTAATACTTAGGTTAGGCAGCAGCAAAAGTATTTTTGGTACTGAGAATAGGAAGTAATAAAAAATTCAAAAAAATTGTTTTTTATATTTGTTTCTTTGTGTGTTTAAATTACCAAACCAAATCAAACCAGAAGAACTGAATTTAATTTAAGGAATTAACATATATTTATAGTCCGTAGCATGAGGCAACAATCACTTATTTTATTAAATTATATGAATAGAGTACATTATCAAAAGTAATAACAATTTAACATCGAAAGTAACTTCCTAATATTTTTACGCGTGATGTGGTGTTATAGAGAATAGCTATTTCAAAAACTGTTTAAGGTAAAAAAAATCCTTTATATTTTTTAACGCGGTTGAAACCACCGCGGCCCAACTAAAGGTAAAAAGAAATATTTAGGCAACACTCAAACCAGGAAAAGCTCTATCTAGCATCTTTAACTTCAATATTTCCGTTACTTACGAAAATTCTGTGAGTACTTGTTACACATGTCACCGGAATGTTAACGAAAACAGATTATAAATGATGTCCCAAATTTTCATGAATCGACCAATCTGTATCGTGTCGATTGCATTGCCGTTTTGCATACTGGGGATTAATAATTAATTTGTATATTGGGAATTTTTTTAAACGAATAATAATACTAAACGAAGAATATATTTAAAAGATTTAAGATTGGTACTCCGAAACTTACGATTCGACCATTTTAGAGGAGTTTCCCACTCCTATCCCATCTGTGATTGGCTTCAAGTAGGGGCACCGCCCATCATCATATGTGCATCCCCTTATAAAAGATAAAATTAAAGTAATTTGAGACATGTAACAACAAGCTTTCTGGTATTATTAAGCTGGCCAATGAGAGTCGAAATGAAGCATTATTCCCTATAACCGTATCTTTACTCTGATAACCCAAAACTAATATTCCGAAACGAACTTTTATGTAATAAAGTTTAGTATTTTCCGTTTTACATTAAAAAAAAAAACGTAATAATCTGAAGAGTAGTTCACCATCTCTTCCTGCCTATATAGTTGTTTTTAATCAATCGAACAATAAAAATTGTAATAAAGCTATGTAAACGAGAGGTAAAAGGTAAATCGAAAGGCTCGCCCTCGAGGTAGCGCTGTGCAAACACCACGCGACTGACGGCTACATTTTGTAATTCCGTGATTGAATATTTCCACAATATTCCAAACCGAATAACAATACGCTTCACAATACGCTCGAGTGGTATCAATAGCGTAAGCCTTCGAGATACACTCTTTATATCTCTCGCATGAAAAACACTAGAGTCCAATAAAAAGCGTCTCGGTGTGCAGCAGAACGCCCTCAGGGCCTCAAGGTGCAAGCCTTGGATGAGTTTGTGGCCCGGTTGGCGCGCCGTATGTATGAGCGCACTGATGACGGACATGCTCATATTAGAGGGTTCGCGCCTCTTCACGCTCGACCTCCCGAAGGGCACCCGCTCCCTCGTGAGCTCGAGGGACTGGTGTCCCCCGACCACCAGGAGGCCTAAGTCTGCAGTAGCAGCTTAGCACGGCCATTTAAGACGCCATGTTGTACAGCTACCTAATGGTAGCCAATAACACCGGTGGACAGTGTATCCACTGAGGGAATTGCCCGAGTAAAGAGGGGTTCCTCGAGGCCCGCAGACCTTATGCCATGCGGCGACGCCATGCCGCATGGCATAAGGTACCATGTAAAGGTAAAGCATAGGACGACTTTCAAAGTCAAAGTAAAAAAAAAACACTACAAGATTCATGCGGAGCATTTGGAAGAGCAATTCTCTCCACACCTCGCAGCCGCTGTCGTTGCTAAACACCACGAGATCGTCGAGGCGTGGGTAGAGGACTTAGTTGGACGCCCGACACCGTCACCTCAGGGATTGGAGTTCATCTTGACATCTGAGACGCGGAAGGTCGCCTTGCGCCTACGGAAGCGCAAGGCGCCAGGCATCGACGGAGTCCCTAACATGGCATTGGCAATGCTGCGGGGAGGGCCGTAGTCGTAATGACAAGGCTCTTCAACGCCATACTGCGCACGGGCCACTTCCCGACCACCTGGAAGTTTGGGAAGGTTATAGTTCTTCCGAAGCCGGGGAAAGCCTTCTCCCGGCTAGCTACCGTCCCATCACGCTGTTGCCCACCATAGCTAAGCTGTTCGAGAGGCTGGCGCTGAAGCGACTGCGGCCGTCACTTGATTTAAGGGACGAGCAGTTCGGCTTCCACGCTGCAACTGACGCGGGTGATCCACCATCTTACAAGCGAGACCAACTACGGACTAATAACGTCATGTCTATATTGGCGTCAGTTCGTAGTATCGGTTGAGAACGCAACTTCAGACTCCCGCCCAATATCCGGTGTGCCGCAGGGCAGCTGCCTCTCGCCACTACTCTACGCCTTCTACACGAACGACATTCCCACTCTCGATGGTCATCTCGAAGTATGGGAAAGGGACGTGGAGCTCGTGCTATTCGCAGATGACAGCGCATACTTTGCGTCTTTACGCGACCCCGTGCTAGCTACACACAGGATGCAACGCATGTTGGAAATAATGCCGGAGTGGCTGGACAAGTGGCGTATGGCCGGTAAAACGGTCGCGGCGCGTGTTGTAGTTACACAAGGGGATGCTGCTGCCCATCTCCTGGATTCATGTCCCGTAGTCACCTCTTATGACATCGACGGGAAGACAGGGGTACTATTCAAGACCAATACTACACGGCCACTGAGAACTCTACTCTACTCTTCTAAATATACAATATTTTATTTACTGAAGCAATAAATTGTAAATAAATATATATAAAAAGTGTAAATAGAGGAATTTAAAAAATAAATGAAAAAAAAAACCATTACAAATAATTTACTTAAGTACCTCCATAAAACTTAAAAAAGTATTTTAATATATGTGTAATTAAAATAGGTTGACAAGTACAAATTTAAAAATTAAAGACAAAAATAAATAGCTATGTTCCTTATAAAGATAAAATTATAAATATATCTCAAAATGTTTAAAAATAAACGTACAGGCGCTATTTTTAAATATGATATAGCCTATGTCATCTGTGGTTTAGGCAGTTTAGCCGTTTTGGCTGTATCGCGTGCCAACGAAATGGACATATATACATATACACATACATACGCTCGAAAAACATTACCTTTCATTTGACGCAGACTGGTAAAAAACAAAT
>MOOZ01000176.1:473033-489840 GCA_002930495.1 Cecropterus lyciades
TGTAACGAGATCGAAGATGCATAACCAAACGAAAGGGGAGTTAGAGAACTCCTTAAGGTGTCCTCAGTCAGTCTTTGTCCCAAGTTGCGTAGTGTAAATTATTTATTTACATTAAATACATGTACATACAAAAATACATACATACATACATACACTCGAAAAACATTACCCTTCTTCTGAAGCAGACGGGTAAATGCATATGCATGCATGCAATAAATTAAATATTTAAAACTTCCAGCGTATTTGCGATTAGTGGCAACCTAACGCGATGTATGTAAATTAAGTCTGTTTGTCACTTCAATCGCTTAAAAAAATGGACACTAGTATTTCGTAGGAATATTTTATATGCCGGTAAACCTGATGAAACTTTAAACGCCTGCAAAGCTTACATCAACATCAACAATTGTCCATTCGGCGTTCAAAATACAAAAGGGTAAATTTACACAGTCCTGTCCATTGTGACAATATTTTGTGTACACGCTCTTTCGCTTACGGCTTCGTGCACCCGATATTGCAAAAGGACATTATTTGAGTATAGCAACGATTAAATTTTTAAACTTGAACAAAGAAAATTTTCAATTGGACTTCAAGCCAACCATACATCAGCCTTGTAAGGTGCACTGTTAAACAAGGGGATTTTATCAATAGACACGACGCCAGGCAAGCGTGTTGGTGACCGCACTAGGAGTTGATGTCACATACGAAGACGATGCTGCCCACCTTTCCGATTTGTGTAGCTTAGGCGTTTTCTACGGTATCCACGGGATGAGACGATATTTGACTTCAATATTATTTTCGTACTTTTAATTTTTCTAAAAGTAGCATACATCTAAATCAGTATTATCCTTTTCGAGGCCCTGTTCTCCCAGTTACCTAGACTTTCAATTTAATGTAGTACTAAATGATTGAGCGAGACATAAACTCATTCCTAATTGAGACTGATCTAAAGAGTACAAGCACGGTAGAAATTATTCCAAATGCATTCCGATATAGCAACCAGGTTAGGTTATGAAACCGAATTCTCAGTATCATGTAATTCCTTAAAATATATTTTATTTATATTATTTATGTTACCCTTTAAACCTACATTGTTTCATACATTAATATGATATTAAAATAAATATCTACGTATTATATTTGTAAAGATTTATATACGACCTTCAAAAAAGAATTTTAACAGATAATAGAAACCGACACCTATGCCACAAAAAAGCAAAATAATAATTTAATATATGTTGCTTTCACACATACACAGTACATATAACATATTTCCGAAGTCGGCGCTCAATATAATTTGTTAGATTACAACGACAAATCTGTCCTACTAGTACATTCAACTGAACCAAGTTAAAATGGGACCAAACGGGAAGCACCAGCATTCAAATTTTAAAAAATCAATCCAGTCGAAAGTATCGAACTATCAAAGATAAAAAATACAGTCGAATTGAGAAAAAGAGCTCAAATCACAAAAACAATCTCCTTTAATATATGATTTATAAATACTGACTTCTCACTTTGATTGTGTGTAAACGTAAAGAGATATCTTGGAGCGTTCATTGATAGATCCAATGACGTATTTTCCTTTATTCTACTTTGCCAAGTACATCGTTCGACAACTCGTTCGATCGAGTTTATTAAACTTCAGTCTTTGAACATGCTGAACCTACGGAACACGATTTTTTATTCAGCGATCTAATTTTCAGGTATCACTATCACTCCAGAATTTTATAAATTGATTTATCAATAGAGATAGAGCAGGGTTTGAATGACTTGTTGGATTTATACTGAATTTTATCGTGGTTGGTTCACCTTATTCCAATTTCTGAATAAGGTTGTTCAAAAAGCAAAAAAACCTATAGAATGAAATAATCATGCAGTGCAAGTATATTCGAGTCTCGTACGAGCTACGTTATGGAAATAAGAAATAGGAAACGTTTGTACGCTATAGGAAACGTTTAATAGTATTTTTTTTTTTATTAGATATGTAACATATTCACGAATTTCAAGGTTCAAATTCCAGGCACGCATGCACGATTTTCTTCTCAACATTATGTGCATAACAGAAATCACGTGTCACTTGCTTAAACGATGGAAGGAAAACATCGTGGGAGAACCTAGAAGCCTCGGATTTTCATAAAAAATCTTCTTAAGTGTAAGTCAAATCTAAAATTAGCATTTTCCGAGGAGGCTCACGCCCACCAGCGAGACAGTAAGGGATTGAATTATTTATGAAATTATTTATGAAATATCAGGTTATTTGTACGACAGTAACGTATTAACATTCCTGTGACACAAATAGTTCTTTAAAAAATTTATATATTTTTGTTTCGATATGAAATTTTAGTACATTTTTAACAAACCTATTGTCCGCATACTAATGTTAAATGGTCACTGTCACTTCTAGACTTCTGTAATCAACCCTAATTAGGACTTCCTTCTACTTAACTTGTTACAGTGAATTATTAAGCTTGACTATTTTTTGTTACAAACATCATAAAAATTTGATTTTCTTTGGCTTGTATCTTATATATTTACCCTTAGTTGATAAAAAAAATCTAAAACTTTTCAGGGGAAACTATACTCATGTTATTTACACCCATCCGTTGTTTGTGATAGTGTATAGGCTCTTGGAAGTCCTGCCATCCATTTTGATGTTGATTGTACCATTTGAATTTTAGGAAAATCAGCGTTTAGATAAATCATCCTCACTTCCGAATATTTTCTGTTTCACACAAAAGCAAAATGTGTTGAAAAATTCAAATACATATATACTTAATACGGAAAAATTATCATTAATCACCAAATTGTATCGCTAATCCCTAGCAGTAATTATGCGAACCAGGTTATTTTATTTGTCGTTTGTTCAAATAGTTTTTGCCCGCTGAATTGAATATTAAAGTTTTTAATTATTAATTTATTCAGAGGAACTTAGTGACGGGCTTAACATTAGTTTCAAAGTTAAAAACTAAATCCGGAACGGCTGTGTGCGAACCAAATTTATTATGTAAATCGATGAACGAATATACAAACACAAAATACTGCCAAGAAACAGTGAAGGAAGAAAAATGATAAAATATTAACCCCGACAATAGACTCTTGCATCAATTGAACATTCTTAAACACTACTCCGTAATATTGTAAGCACATCTGAATTGCGACAATACTCCGCTGATAGCTGTATTGAGCAACTATGCAAAGAGGAATAAAGAGAACGAGTTTCACCCGTAATTCAGATTTTTACACATTTACCACGAACGAAGTGTGAATCCAATCTATGGGATTAAATGTAGTTTCGTTTTGAACAATAAAAGCTACTAATCCACTATTGAAGTTTACGCGTTCAATTGAATTCGACACTATGTGGTTCTGGCAAGCGGAAACTAGACACTAGTTAGTGTACGGAGGCACAGAAATTATATAATTTCGAAGTTAAACGTGAATGCACGTCAATATTAATTAGATTATAATGGACGACTAAGTACATTCAATAATTATTACTTGCAAATGAATTATCTAGTGAGTTCATTAGATGAAACGTTGACCACTTTTTGGTATGTCGGTGCATTCGAAAGATTGTAACAAATTCTCCTTCTTAGAAGCCATAACAAAATGAAGAGATAATGGTGGATCCAAAAAGTGGAATTTGGGATATCGCGTTAAAAATCATAAACAATCGTGTTCCATAGATTTTCATTAATAATAATAATAACTTTATTTATGTCGATGTGGTTAACGATTCATGGTATATGTTTAATTTTTAGAACTCACATTTGCCACATAGTGGCGTACAAATTATATTATATTACATTAGTTTCATGGGAACAGATGATTTAAAATTACATTTAATTATATTAAATTTGCATTGAATTAAATTGAATGTACTAATTTGTCATTTACTATACCACATTTCTCCTTATCATTGTAATTATTAAGAAATTACTTAATAATTTCGGAAAATTAGGTAGGTTATTATTGCGTGCCAGTCAAATAAATTGTATAATTAAGATTTTATAAATACTTAATTATACAATTTATTTGACTTAATACCTACCTAATTTTCCGAAATTATTATTACGCTTAATAAGGCAGGAATATATATGGCAGCGGTGCATCCGGAGTCGCACCACAAAGGTTTCTACCATCTTTATAATCCTTAATGAAAAAAAATAGGACATATAATCTAGATATGAAGAACAAACGATGTGTCTATTAGAACGCCGGCCGCGCGTCACTTATATAGGCCGTGCATTGTTATAATAACAATTGCTCGTTTTTAGCCTCGAACACTTCTCGATGATAAGTGGTCACTCTTCCCATAGACATCTGTAATCAACCCCAAACTGGATTGTAATCCTACCTAAAATCAGCCACAGGTTTACCCCTGAGGATAAACTTTGAACACTTTTTGAAATTATTTTCTCTCGTATCACATCCAAAGCAGAACATAACAGTTTTTGACAATCCTCTTAGGTAGGCGAGTAAAGCAATGGTACCTCCGGAGTCAAAGCACGAACAGCACCTAAATTGTTAAAATTCAATCGCACTTACCTTATCCCTGGACAGGTCCATGAGCGTGAAGAATTGCTTGGACTTGCTCTCCCCTTCAATGTAGTTGGTGTATTGAGGCGTATTCCTTTGCAGTGACAGATCGATGGCAATTCTCCCATGTTGGGGGGACTGCGCAACGTGGAGTAACACCCCCGAGGGTCGCACCCCATACTTGTGGTGGTCAAGTATTACGTCGATGTTCTGTGTAGTTATCACAGCCACACCGCCCTCTTGCACCGTCAAAGGGTATAGGGCCACCAGTTCTAATTCGCTGCTCGATTTTGAGTACACCTGTTGAAGAAAAATATCTTTGATCCCGCTATTTCATATCTAAACTTGTGTATAGATTAAAATTTCATCTTCGTTAGGACATTTTAAGTAGCTGCCTCCACGTCAATGTATTTGGAAGACTAAGTTTTAATCAACGACGCTGAAAGTATGTAATCATGTTGAACTTCCATCGAGCTTAAAACTGCACCGTAAGATGCAATATTATATCTATGTAAAAGTTTTACTCGCATGTACAGGACTGGGATGTAAATTAAATAAATTTTAGTCTGCTGCAGTCTTCAAATCAGGATCGTTATGTGTGCAGTATACCTATTTATCATAAGAACCCTGTCTAATTATTTACATGGATATAGTGGAAGCATTAAGTTTGTTCACAAATGCGACGGAATTAATTAACCTACTCTTATTTTCAATAGCCAAATTATGAGGACTTCACGTTTTTGAATAGCAAATCCTAAATGATAAAATGAGTATAATACAGTAAATCCTATTTACACAATTATAATACTTTCTTAACACAGCTACCGATACGAAAGTAAAGCGCAAGCCAAAAGACAATTTCCAAGTCTAAAAATAGAAAAAAAATGTCACCCACTTGATGTTTTAAAAATAGACTGACCTTATATTTCTCCGCGTACTCCGGGTTGATGCAGAGATCCGTATCGCACTTGCAAGTGAAGTGGTCCACGCCGTGTTGTTCGCACGTCGCGGTCGGCACGCACGGCGGGCTACCGGCGGAGTGGCAGGGGTACCACCACACGCATTTGGGACTCACGCCGTATGTCACCACCGCATTCGGCAGCCCGAACAACTTGTCATCCACTTCGATCGGTTTGATGCAGCCCTAGAATTAACGGAGTCATTAAAACGCGGCATAATCTGACGTTGATATTTTAGACTTAATAATTATGTATTTTTTACGTAGAACACTTTTCCCTTTATGAAGGATTTTTCCGAGACTTCGTACCTTGTACGTATAAATTAAAACATAAAATAATACAAAGAAAACTTGTAAATTAAATTTCACGTTAATAACTTTGAATCCCACGGACTTCCATAATAACGTTCAACCTTAATTTTAACCCGATTGTTGCGGAATTTAGAAAAAATCAAAAATATCTTTTTATATTTGTATAAGGATATTTAATACAAAATATTCAGTTCTTAAGGTCATATCAGTAATGCTAACATAATAATGTAAAAAGCTGTCATTTGATAATCATTAGAGAAAAAGATAGATATTTGTCGATAAAATTGTCTTTATTTCGCATCTTTGAAGGTTCCGACACAGCTGGCCGGTCACTATATATAGAAACTTTCTATCTCTTTTTAACCGCTCAGGGATGGAATTTACAAAAACATGTCAGTACCTACCCATCATCTGTAACAAAATCCTGATTTCAAAATGTTGCCGTTGTAACTTAAGAACTGAGAAATTTTTCATACGAATTATATAGAATTCTCTAGTCCTTCTTTAGCGCCAGTTTATGTTGTATAATGAATTCACAAATTATAGTAGGATGTTTGTTTACTTAAAAAATTACTTATTTTCACACCAGATTTTCCCTCCCTCTTAAAGAGTTATTTATAACCATGAAGCCAGATACAAATTTTCAGTTGTTCAGCAAACCTTTCCATGAACAACGTAGTACGTTTTTGATTATTTCCGACCAGTTCACCAATTTTCATAGAGCTTTCTTCAAAATCGGTATCAGAGATCTCGTATATTATATGTTTGTAAATAACGCCGTCGATATCCGCACAACACCTATATCAGCAGAGTAAACATAACGCACCGATCAAAGGCTAGTTCCGCATGAAAAGATTTAAAAAGCATATACATTCACCGCGTTTACACGTATAACACGATACCTGTACACATAGCCTATTGATGGAAATAACGTTACGCAAGCTATCGCGTGCGCCTTCGTGCCGTACGAGCTAAACTGCGATCACCGTTGACATTTCACCGTCGTGAAGCCCCGTTAATTGTACTTGAGCTATCGTGATGAAATAAAAACCTAAGCTGCTAACATGAACAGGGTTTATACGCTGCACAACATCATAAACCCTTTTAACTAAGTACGCTTGCCTTATGGGTTTTGTTGTTTTATTTGCGTTATTGATTTTAAGATATTAGTGTGGTATAAGATATAATTAATTATAAGTAGGAGCCATAACTTTAAACGTTTGCAATTGGGTAGGTAAGAGATTCCACTAAGAATCCCGTTCTTGCAGGAATCGCATTATTCACTTGAAGTTGGTAGAAATCTTTGTGGTTCGACTCTGGAAGCACCCCCGCCGCACCTTTTTCTGCCTAATAACAGCAGTATTATACTGCTGCTGTGTTCTGGTCTGACGTACTTTCCCGAGGCATTCCATCTTAGTCCTCAGGGGACGCAACGCATCTGTAGCTAACCTTAGGTGAGACTTTGATCTTAGCTAGGGTTGATTACAGATGTCCATGGCCGGCAGTAGCCACTTACGATCAGGTGGGTTGAATACTCGTTTGAAAAAAAACTTCAAAATTTAAAGATGTTATGCAGTGTTTGCGTGTTTTTAAAATCACTAAAAATGGAATAGCTTTCCGTGTTTACGTGCTTTATAACTAACTTTTAATAAAACACATAACTTAGGTTTCTTTTACGGTGTATATAATATATCGTAGAAAAAGGTATAAAAGTCGTATAACATCTATAGATTTTTGAAATTGTCCAAAATATACAAGTAATATCAGTATCAATTAGATAAAATCACTCACCATTATGCTAGAATCAGCAGCCTTTACGCCCTTAGCGAACGCCCTCTGCCTTTTCTCAGACTCTATGCCTCCGAGGTAGAACGAGTCGGAGAGGTCTAAGTACCTCGTCCCGCCGCTCTCGATGCGAGTACTCATCGCTATGTTGTCCACTGACAGCTGAAATATCAACTTAGGTAAACTCTCCGCACTATTTCCTTACTCATGTTGATTTATTTTAAATTCTGTGGGTTACAGGATGTGCAAACCGACAAGCTGTCCGCCAAATTTCAAATGGACACAATACAGACATAAATAACCCGCCAAAATATGATAGCTACCTCAACTATCCAAAAATGATTTTTAATACAGTGTAGTTATACTGTTACATAACTGACAGTCCATTTCTTGAAATCAGAATATATAACTAACTGTACCTTGGCACAATTAAAAGCCAGAATACAGTAAAAATCCCTTTTTATCCAATGTTCTATAACTTGAATGCTATTCACACACTAAACATATGTGTTAATTCTAGACTATATATGTGTTACAATATATGCTACAATATGTGTGTTAATTCTAAACCGATTTTAATGTCAGTAGTACTGGTTTTAAAATTGATAATCCTTTGATCATAAATAAAAATTAAATTTACATATTTTACTGATAAAATAGAAACAGTTTAAAGCATCTAAAAAGTCCATACATTAATTGATTTAAAATGTTTGACGAATAGTGATTTATTGTTTTTTTAAATTTTTTATTTTTATAAACAAGCTTTTATTTCAATACACTGAAAAGAAAAAATAAGGTACGTAGTAATTAAACCCATCATTTTGTACCTTTGTGTAATTTTATATAATATAAAAGCTTGACAACAATATTGATTCTATATTAATTTTGGAATGATGAAACATCAACAAATGCATTGTCACCAGAACTACTATACGTGAATTCCACATTTCATCTCAATCGGACACTTATAAGTGGGTTAAATTCAGGTTACAAGATTTGAACTAAACATACTTACATACATACAAACATTTCAAGCTAAATAAAAGTTTTTAAAATAACAAAATATAAGCGAATAAAATAATTCGCTTGAAGCGGCGCTTCGTAGTTGTATGGTGCCCACTGAAAGGGATCGTACCGTTGTGCAAATCTGATCGAGGACATTTGTCTAAAGATAAAACGAAAAATAAAACAAATCCCTCTTTATAACATACCCATTCTGAGTATAAACAGGACTTAGTCTTACAATACCAGTATTCATACAAAAGAACACGTCGCACCGCTAAACGTATGTACATCTGCCCTAACGGACGCCAGACTGAATACGAGTGCCACACATACACAACATTTCGCCACTTTCCTCCTAGTTTAGAAAAAGTGTTTTATTTTACAAATAATTTATCAAATAGATAACCAAACCGGAAAATGTTACGATACAATACTAAAAGCATATTAACTTACTAAATCCATAGAATATCTTTGCATTATGTATACGTGAAAGAAACCCCTTATTTAACATATCCCCAAAAGTAAAAATGGTAGATTTGGCGCCATTAAAGTTTGTATAATGTTAAGTGCAGAAAGTAGATCCGGAAGCACCACCGCCACACTTATTTCTGCCTAATAACAGCAGTGTTATGCTCTGTTGTGTTCTGGTCTGAAGGGTGTGGTAAGGGAGACATACTTTTCCGAGGCATTCCATCTTAGTCTTTAGGGGTAGCAACGCATCTGTGGCTAACCTTGGGTGAGACTTTGATCTTACCTAGGGTTAATTACAGATGTCCATGGGCGGCAGTAGCCACTTACCAGCAGGTGGCCATGCAGGCCACCTGCTGGTAAGTGGCTACTGCCTTCTGCTACTTCGTTTGCTACTTCCGCACTATAAAAAAAAAGATACATCATATGTGTAACAAATACATTGTATTACCCAAAATAACACCCGATATCACCCGATTCACAAACAATACTATGAAGTCATATAGTACTCGCTACAGCATAGGGTTATCCAAACGAATTCATAAACAATACTTGTGTGCAATCCGCCGCTATGCGTTTGTCAAAATCGACGCATAAGTAAAATAGCTAGCTAGTCGAGCTATTTTACGAAACGCATAGTGTGGCATCGTAATATATAGAAAATATACAAAAATGTAAATACTAATCTATTTTTCTTAAAAAAGTGTTATTACAGTGGACTAGAGCAGCGAGAGTTTGATAATTATATCGATGTTATGATAAGTGAACAAAGACTACTACGTGCCAGAAAAGTTTTACGGGATATTCAAAACCCTGTTGAATTTTACAATGTGGAAAAGTTTAAAAAGCGCTATAGATTTACAAAGGATGTTGTTTATATAATCATACCGCTAATAACAGAACATCTTACGAAATAACTTAAAGTGGTCTTCCAACACTTCCTATTTATCAGTTTTTTGTAGCACTAAGATTTCACGTCTCTGGAAATTTGTACCGAACTCTATATTCATAATAGATTATGAAACTTTGAATTTGGTGTTATATACTTCATGGTTAAATATTTACCCTTTTGTTTATAGATATGTAATAACTGACGCCTTTAACGAATAACTCAATCTTTTATTGCTAGTATGTGGAGCAAACTTACAAATTTATGAAATTGTTGCAGACAGACCTGGGTGGCTAACGAGGTTATGAGCAATGAATAGGAGTGATCTGTCAGATTTGTCAAATCGACTAGGGTGTATTCAGCCGCAATATATGAACCAATCACAGAGACAGAATCAACACTATGACATCTCATAGCAAAGTATTGTCTACGTGTTGTTTATGAATCAGATGGGTTTAGTCGACATTGGACAGATTCTAATTTGGACATCATAGTCTACTTAGGGCAAATTATATAATGGATAGATGTATAATAAAATATAATAAAAATAAAATTAAATAAAAATACTATAACATAATATATTACACTATTATGTCCAAATTAGAATCTGTCCAATGCCGACTATACCATTAGATGGTTAGTCGTAACGAACGCATAGCTAAATAACGTTTTTACATAGTGTTTCTTCATTACTTATCAAAGTATGCTTCTTGAATGCGGGTGTAAAACTAATTGCCTACCTTTATATAACAATATACATATAAGTGTCAACACATTAATACTACGTCAACAATGTGGGATGTCTACCATATAAGAACGGATTATTGCTTTTAAATATGGCTTCACCAAGTTAAAGTTGTTTCATTATTCCAAAATTAATGCCTGATGTACTGATTAGTAAAATGAATCCTTACGATACGATTATTTAAAGAATGATTTTACATTCTGAAATACTTTACGCTATAAACGAGAAACTTGTAGTTTATATCTACATATCGTCATCGTTCCACCTGGTCGGGCGACGTGCTCCTTTTGCCTAAATGTGGTCGCCACTCGAGGACCTTTCTTCCCCATCGGTCATCGGTCCTTCGAGCGATGTGGCCGGCCCATTGCTACTTCAGCCTGCTAATTTTGAGAGCTATGTCGGTAAGCTTAGATCGCCTACGGATTTCATCGTTGCGAATCATGTCTCGTAGGGAAATTCCAAGCAAGCATTCTCCATAGCACGCTGAACGACACTGAGCCTTCGAACGAGGCCTACAGTAAACGACCACGTTTCGGCGCCATAGGTCATCACTGGCAACACACATTGCTGCATTGGAAGAGAAGATACCACGTAATTTTCCGAACGCAGCCTCGCCGAGTTGGATTCTTCGAGTGACCTCCCTCTCAGAGTTGGACTTACCCATCCGGATCGTTTGTCCCAGGTAAATGTACTCGTCGACAACTTCGAGAGGAGTGCCGTCAAAAACCACCGGTACGGTACGGGACATGGACATGATTTTTGTCTTGTCCATGTTCATCTTAAGACCCAACCGTTGTGAGGCACTATCGAGGTCACCTAGCATAGTACTGAGGTCCGTCAGCGAATCTGCCAAGATGACTATGTCGTCGGCAAATCGAAGATGTGTGACATGTTCGCCATTAATGTTAATGCCCAGACCTTGCATCAGATCACTCCATCAGCTTGAACACATCTTCCAACGCAGCGGTGAACAGTTTCGGCGGTATGACTTCGCCTTGCCTGACTCCCCGCTGCAATTGGGTTCGTACTGTGGTCGTGTACTCGGACTGACATGGTGGCGGCTGTGTATACACACTCCAACACCTCGATGTACCTATAGTCAATCTGTCATCGTTGAAGGGACTCAAGCACCGCCCAGTTCTCAATAGAATCGAAGGCAGATTATGCTCCTCGGTCTTCTGTATAATGCGACGAAGCGTGTGTATGTGGTCCATGGCACTGAAGCCTTTTCGGAATCCGGCTTACACCGTTACACCTATCTGACAGTAGCTATCTGCACATATCGCCAAAAATTATTATCTGCACATATCGCCAAAAATTAAACACCTACCTATAACATTATATTCGATCGAATAAATGTAGTTATTTTTAGGAGATATATCATACCAATTATTTTATTTTTATATTACTAATCAGAGGATATCATTAGCAACATGCCGGATATTGTTATTTCCTGTGTTGTTAACAAGTTATACGGTTCGATTGTACATTGCGTGGTGATTTGGAAACATCTACGTACTTACAATGTGCAAACGAGCACCCTTAAAACTACGCTGGACTGACGATGACGGCAGCATACTGATAGTGTACGTACGACTTTCACAAATTACGTCATTAATAGTCATTAATAGATAAATTGTTAAGTATTCCAGTTTGACATTTGAATGTACTTCATTGTATGTTATTGCATCAGAGACCTATGTCCAACAGTGAACCTCAAAGAGCTGACGGAAGAGACGGTAGACACATATTTAGAGATGAAAAGTGTACTTAATAATCAAAAGTTATATTAACTACTACACTCGAAAATGTTTAGAGTTCTTGTAATCCCCAGTGGTCCAGACAAGGAGGGGACACAAATGAGAGGGGAGACCGGTATTCAAATTTTGAATAGGTTGTTTATAGCAAAGCTCGCAGAAGTTGACGTCACGTTGCCTAGAATGCGATTAACAGATTATTATTTATGTAATATGAACGCCTTAATACAACGTGACACATAAAGACACTATAGTAGATACATTATGAAATTAGAAGTTAATGGTTACCTTGATTGCTTTTTTTTAAACTTCGGTTTCATAATTTCGTCACGGAAAATACGTTTACCGATCTTTTAAAATTGAAGTAATACAAATACAAATCCTATAGATTATAACATCAATCGCTTGTTGATTAATGTTATCTGTATATTAATACGTAAAGCACAAACTTTGGACCCCTTTTTACAAAAATTACGCGGACGTAGGTGTATGAAATTTGGCACACTTATAGTTTATATGTAGGAGAAGTGCAGAACGCTAATTTTTTTCAATAATAATGCTTATAAAGTACATTGAATGAATAAATAAAACATTACACACACTACCATGCATTTGACACACAAACACACGTATACGTATTTGACACACTGGCTTTGTTGCTGACAGTGTCATATGTCAGATGTGTATGTCAAATAACGCGTTATTGCTTTTAAATGCAGCTTACTCAATTAAATCACATTCCCTATACTGACATTTTAAAAAATAATTTTAAAATTCATGTACAGAGGAAGATACGTATAAAAACTTTGTAGTAAAAAAAAATATACTTGGGTTTAATTACGGTCGAATTTCGACCGCTGCGAAGGGCAACTAGTAATAATAAATACTGAAAGTAAATTTAAAAACCGACTGTACTGTAAAACATCGTCATACCTACATATACTAATACTAGCAGACCCGTGGGCGTTTAACGCCCACTTTGTTGGGCGTTAAATTATTTTTGCGAAACATGTGTGCTCTATTATGTTAAATGTAGGTGTCTACCTTTGTATGTAAGGTAACAATAATTATTAAATTATGAATAATTTTAATATTCACTTGAAAGGCAAGTGAATATTAAAATTATTATGACTGATTATTTTTATTGAATACAATATTTCATATAGTGTTATTGTCTGGCAGCAAAATGTATTGTTTTTCCACATATTCAACTTGAGATATACCAACATATCTGACACGTAATTTATGAATATTAGGAAAAGATATTCTATCTTTAAAGTTGGCTCAAACTGCACACGGTGAGCAAATTTGATCAAAATCGTTTCAGTACTTTAAGAGTTCATAGCGGACAAACAACGTGACACGTAATTTATATATATTAATTTTATATAATTTAAATATATTAATTTTATAATTATTATTACACATTTTCAGGCAATTTTTTAAATTTTTCTCTCCGTAAGAACCATTCTCATACTTCAAGGAATGTTATAAAAAAAGAATTAGCGAAATCGGTTCAGCTGCTGTCGAGATTTGTGCTTAGCAACATATTCAGCGATTCATTTTGATTTATATATCGTATAAATATTCACAAATATTGACATTAATATTTATACGATACTAACGTCACTCAATTGTTTTGCCTTCCCGGAGCCCTCTACTAACACTTAATTATATAATTATTATGGTATGATATTAAAGTTCAAATTGAATTTTAAGTATTAATGAGTTTTATGTGTAGGAATATAGAAAAGTGTTGTTTTAAGACTTTTTCAGGCAATTTTTTAAATTTTTCTCTCCGTAAGAACCATCCTCATATTTCAAGGAATCTTATAAAAAAAGTATTAGCGAAATCAGTTCAGCTGCTCTCGAGATTTGAGCTTAGCAACACATTCAGCGATTCATTTTTATTTATATAGATTTGTATATGTAGACTAGTAGTACCCGCGACTACGTTCGCGCAGACTTAAGATCAGTGGAACCGTTATTCGGGAAAGCCTATGTACAGACACTGCTGTAGTGAGGGCGTTGTCAATAGTCACCGGTTCCTGGCATGAGTGTTGGCGATAGCACTACTATCGCCAGCACTCAGGTGTTAATGATATTTCACCTGCATTTTCGAAATTTCCAAAAAAAGAAAATAGAAAATTTCTATTTAGCCTCAAATAGCCTGAAATATCACGCTTCTAACTTAAAAATTGTGGAATTTCTATATAGAAATTCAAAACACGGGGGTGACAGAGGCTACGCCTCTGTTACCCTCGATACGCTACACCCAACTTTCTTTGTATCATAAGTGGCGATGCCACGGCACGTTTTTGGCCAGTCTTAACAACGACCAGACTAGTGTTAAGACTTCTTATGAGATCACTTCTCTGAGTTCTTTTCTCAGTTGTTTATGATGAGGGAGATTATTTTCTATGTCTTTCTTCTGCTCCTTGGACTTTTGAAACCCACGTTGAGTAAATTTTCCAGAAAATCTTTTATGAGTCATTATTCTACCAATTGAGCCTTACATTAATTACATGAGGAGTTAGTTTTTTTTAAACCAGTGGAATTCCAAACAATCTTCAACCCCTATTTCTCACCTTTTCTTGTCCTCGAGGGGAAACCTATGAAAAGTACCCGACGACGTGGGTCGACACCTGGTAATGTAGGATTTTTACCGCAATTAAACCTCAGTCACAACGTTGAGTGTCCTACACACAATGATGTGACTGAGGTCTGGGATCTAACGGAACACAACCGGAGTCCTCCGACCGCGATCGATTTCGGGCTCTTCCTTGGGAAGCATTTACGCTCACCGAACCTTTAGGTTTTTATGACGGCTTGCGACCACACCGTCATAGCCGGGGTCGCTTGGCTGAACGATTCGAACTCCCACTCTTGCTATCCGCGACCCCGGAAGGCCTGTTTTAATCGCCTCTAAAGGCAGGGCATATAGCGGCACTATTCTGATCCCGAAACTACAGGAACAAACCCCTATATCTCACTTAAAGAATAGATTTTCTAAAAACTTTGAAATAGGTGTTCCTTTCCTTATAATCAATGATAATTAATGATGAGATAGCGGTATATAAGCGGTCCGTCAAAAACATTTTAAACCTCTTATTTATTTGATTTTCAAAGATGGTGGAAATGATTTTTAGTGCAGTACATATCCCACATAACCCGGCATTGCTCCTACGGCGTCGGATCCCTCTTGAAGGTTTCCCACTCAAGAACAAAAAAGGGGTAGCAAAAACGGTAATAAACATTTTTCATAATATCAAACTGTAAAGTTTCATTGAGCTTGCATCTATATTGGCGAACTTTCATACAAACGTTCATCCCCTATTTTAACCCTTTAATGGTTTGATTTTCGAATACGATGAAATTAATGTTTTATTATAGAGTTAGATATACAATTACATCAAACCATAAGGCCAAATACCGAGTTTCATTGAAATGCATCAAAATTGACGGACTTTAAAAAAAACTGTCAACCCCTATTTAACCCTCTTAGGGGGTGGTGGAAAATCCTAAAATCCGTCCTTAGCTGACGTCTACGTCATAACCTGGACCTGTTGTCAAAATTACATGTTTCTACCTTCATTAGTTTAGGCTCTGCTACGTCGAGTCAATAGGTAAGTGAGTGAGAAAGCATCCTCTCGATTTTATATTTAGCCGTTCTTAAAAAAAACTATTCTGTTATATCATAAGAAGCAAATCAAAGGAGTAAGCTTAGACTAAATTCAGAAAAAGGAGGACCTTCATTGCCTAGGACTTATTTCGGAGACTGAAGTCCATAAACCTCCTTCTAGGAAGCTCTTTAAGCTTGGTTTTACTCCCGACCAAAATAAAATTCTTGATCCGCCATGTTAGTAGTTTTTTTTTATGCAGCTGAAAACCCTGGATATGGCTACTAGCTGTGTTTAGAGCTTTCTTTTCAGGGATTGCGTCATATGCGCCCTACATTTCTCTTTTTAATAATTTGTCACTTTTTAATCTGCTACAAAAACGTATGTAAAAAAAACAAATAAAAAAAAATTTCATCCGTCATTCATTGAATCTGAGATATATTTTGTAATTTCAAATATTACTCGCCAGGGACATGTTGTAAAACTGATTACAATTCCACAAGGACAGACATGACCGAAAATCGAATAATAGAAAATATTGTATTGTACACTTAATATTAAATTGTTTACAAGTCAATTAAATTAAAGTTGAAAGTCTAATAGAACCCTTTATTTCTACAGACTTAAATCTATACATAAGAAGTTCATCTATAAATTGTTTCCGCACTAGGTATCAAAGTCATATATCGTCGTTGAAGTGACAATACCTCCTAACTAACATTTTTTAAG
>MOOZ01000176.1:503081-521916 GCA_002930495.1 Cecropterus lyciades
ACATTTTGTTGCCACATAATAACACTCCATCAAATATTGTATACAGAGGAGTATTGGAAAATTGAAATAAACATAATCAATCATAATCATTTTTCACACCAAAATTTTAAATAATAGAGCATACATGTTTCGCCCAAATTGGCATGCAAATTGATACATATGTTCATACATATGCGGTCCAAACATAATCCTCCTTTTAGCAGTTTGTAATAAACCCTAACATTTAGTAGTAAGAACCACACTAAAATTTTTTTAATGCTCAACGAAGTGGGCACGGATCTGCTAGTTTAATATATAATATCCTCTCTTGTTGACATTGGAGCTCGTACAAGTCTGTCGCGCACTCCCGTAGAGCGTTACTTTTAAAACTCTTCTGGCAACCGTCAGAATAGGCTGGCTGTTAACACGTAGCTACAAAATTATTGACAGAATATGCTCTTTAACTTTTAACTTTGTGGGAGCAGGTTATGAATTATTATCCAGATGATAACTTTGCAATCGTCTGGCACATACTTGCAACCATCAAAATGGGCTGGCGATTCTTAGTAGACATATTTAAATTACAACATATTAAAATTGTAGCCGTGTCGGAGCAGATTAAAATTAATTATTCTTTAATTATCAAAATTTTAAGGGATGATGACGCAACCGAAGGAGGCCTGCCAGAACGGTACTTTCTTAATTAACCTATAGTAAACAATATTTAAAAAAAAAATGGATAACAGGTCAGTCGGATGATTCACTTGCTCCCCTACTATATGTACGTAGCCGTAGCATATATATGAGACCCGGAGGATAAGACGTATCTAACGTGCATACATGCATGCTAACGCTTGCAGCGCCAAGTGAATCACGCTTCAAGTGACTGTTGAGTATCCCCCGTATGACAGTTACTTCTCCAACTCCCAACCGCGACCGATTCCGTATAACAGTGCGTGTATAATCTACGCAGCTTTTTGAAAAGTCAAATGGACTAGCTGGATTAACGAAAAAAAACAGACAGGGATAGTCAATATTAAATTGATAAATTTTGTTCCCCTTTTACAGTGCCGCTCGGGGCACACGTTAAAATATCTATCCACACTGCCGCGTCCACATGTTTGTCAAACGTAAACAGCGTCACAAATTCAAACGTGTTGATGGTATTTGACTTACTTTGAGCAGGTATTCAAGCGCATAAAACCGATACTATCGAAAATCGGGATTTTAGCACAAATCAAAGATATGCCACAAGCGCCCGAAGCGTCCACACGTTTGTGTGTACTCACAACCGTATTCACAAACGTTACTATACGGTTTCCATCGTGCTCGCTAACGCAATAGGGCCATTCAAACGAATTCATAGAACTTGTACTATATTACTTGAGTGAAATCGACGCTATGCGTTTGTCAAAATCGACGCACAGGTAAAATAGTTGCCGAGCTATTTTATGGAGCATCACATCGAAATACGACTGTATGAAAGGTTGTAAATTTGTTAATCCTCAATACTTGTTCTTAAAAATTTTGATAAAAAATGAAATAAGAATCAATGGAGTAATTACACGAGGGGGCGTTTTTAAGTTCGCGGAATGAAGGACAAGGAGGGAAAATAAAATGTCTAAATTATTTTTCTTTTTCTACATATTCTCCTGCAAGATGAATACATTTTTCAGATCTTTGTATTTAATTAAACCCTCATAAAAAAAATATTTTGTCCTTGTCGGAAAAATACGAGGAAATTGCCTTTGAAACTGCATTTGAAAATTCCTTAACTTCTTCGTCTCTAGAAAATTTCCTTCCACGAAGCTCTTTTTTCATTTTTGGAAAGAGATAATAATCGCTGGGAGCCAGGTCTGGACTATAGGGTGGGTGATTTAAAATATCAAAGCCCACCTTATGCAGGGCAGCCAGTGCAATACGGCTCTTGTGTACGGGCGCATTGTCGTACAACAGCAGGACACCTCTGGTTAATTTTCCTCGTCTTTTTTCTTTGATGGCTTCTTTTAACCTTGTTGCGTAATATTCTCCGGTTATAGAGACACCTTTATCTTTATAATCTATTAATAAAATTCTTTATGAATTACCAAAAGACTGTCGCCATGAGATTTCCGGCCGACTGTGACACCTTAAACTTTTTAGGAGGTGTTGTAACCTTTTTATGCCACTGCATGGAGTCTTCTTTAGACTCAGATTCATAATGGTGAACCCAAGTTTCATCTCGAGTAACAATTCGATTTAGTACAATATCCTTGTCTTCTCCACAGAGGTCCAAAAACGCACGGGAACATTCAACGCGCTGTTGTTTTTGAGGCGGCGTGAGCATTCTCGGCAACCACCGCGCGCTGGCCTTAGTCATGCCAAGGTGGTCATGCAGAATTTTAAAAATGGTTGTATCCGATACTTCAACCATTTCAGCAAGCTGTTTCTTCTTTAGCCGAGCATCTTCCAATACTAATTTTTCGACTTTCGCTATCGTTTCCGGAGTGGTCACCTCAACAGACCGTCCTGGTCGTGGGTCATCTTCAAGTGAATCCCTGCCTTGCTTAAAAAGGTTGTGCCACTTGTAAATTATCGTTTTTCCAGGGCAAGAGTCCCCGTAAATCGATGACATCTCTTCCATTGTGATTTGCACAGACTTTCCTTGCTTGGTAAGGAACTTCATAAAGGCGCGATGCTCGATTTTCACTATACTTCAAATTTTCTTCCGGATTGAGTTGTTTAATTGTCGATAGTTTTAAAGCTAATGATGCAATTGTAATAAAACTTTATATTTATACTATTTATGAGTCACTTAACACATACCGCCCTTAACGAGCTCGCTATCCCCCTCCTACCCCGCCATTCCCCGGACTTAAAAACGCACCCTCGTAACTATCAACGATAGGATATGTGAAACAAAAAAAAAAAATTACTTTCCACGTCTGGTAAGAGAAGCAATAGAAATATATCAGACAGCGACTTCAATGGAATTTAATGAAAGCCCTCCAAAAAACGAATAAGTAGGTACAATTATTCGTTTTTGGAAGGCAATAATTAATTGTATCACAAGCTCAGAATTATTCACGTTCTTATCGACTCTCTTTGGGTTTTTATCACCTTTACAACACATCCTTTAAAAACGTGTACAATGAAACCTGTATAACTGATGTCTCGAGGGATCTCGTTTTTTTTATCAATTATAGAGGCTTTTCACTTACCTAGTTTTTCAAACAGACAGGTTTGAAATGCCCGTTGTTTAATATAGATAGAAGATCCTCCTAAAAACGTTCGTAATGTCCTAAACCGTATTAGAGTATTCGTTTCTTATAGGCTTTTTCTGGTGATATAAATTCGATCAAAAATGTCAGGATTATCAAAATTTGATATCTTGGAGTACCTTTTTCAGCGTTTCTTATGATTTTACAGTGTCATGCTTTGATACTTTTTCTATGGTTTGTTCGCAGTCATTTTCTTTGTTTTCTTAAATAATACTGAGAAACAAGGCAATTATGAGAGAAATTGAAAGTATATAAACAACTTTGTCGAGACTTGTTAAATATCAAAAAATAAACTAAGAAGTCAAATCTCAAAACCCTAAACAATCAATCAATCAATCCGGAAACAAAAAGGCTCATTTGGTCTAATTAATATAATTTATAATATAAAAAACAACTGTGTATTTATAATATTTTGTAAAAG
This sequence comes from Cecropterus lyciades, assembly GCA_002930495.1. Classification (NCBI taxonomy): domain Eukaryota; kingdom Metazoa; phylum Arthropoda; class Insecta; order Lepidoptera; family Hesperiidae; genus Cecropterus; species Cecropterus lyciades. Next base: position 506,742 of record MOOZ01000176.1, read on the forward strand.
GTATCCCTTTTTACCAAATATTTCCCGTAATGTCATGCAACAGAAATATCCATCGACATGCGTATTCTATGATTTCATAGCTTACTGTCATCATACCTCTGAACAAAGTTAAAAACTATTTAACTAATGTGATTTCGTGGCTATTCAACGTGAACCATGGCTGAAAATTCGATTGGAATTCGTACCGTGCCAACGCACTTCAAGACCAAAATCTCAGATATACCGGATGTAAGGCATGGCGAAGGTTAAGACCTGAGTCAGCCACAATCCAGCAATAACATTCAACCAATAGTACCACCAAATAATAGAAGAAGAATGATCTGTGGGCTGAATCCATATACTAAAAGGGACATGACTAAGTCATCCTGCGCTAAATGTAAAACAGCAATATGTGGCGCACATAAAGTTGATATTTTGAAAGAAAATACATTAAAAAATGTTTCTTTTTCTACGTTTCTAAATAGTTTATCTATAATTAATATTATAAAGCTGAAGAGTTTGTTTACTTGGTTGAACGCGCTAATCTCAGGAACTATGGTTCGAATTGAAAAATATTTTTGTCTTGAATAATCCATTTATCGAGGAAGGCTGTAATATAGGCTATAGCCTATTTATATTATTATGTTATATTAAAACATCACACAACTATGATTGTTTGATTGTTTTTTTTCTTGTGTAAAAGCGGGCGAAACCGCGAGACAGCTAGTAATGTTATAATTTAAGTATGCTAAAGGCTATATTTTGTTATATTTTGATGTATTTTTTGTCTCTAGTGATCTCGTAAAAACAAGAGCTCTTGTTTTTATGAGTTCACATAAATTGTGATAAAATAAATATAATCAGTTGCGATACATATTTTTTGTTTCATTTTAATAAAATAATAGTTAGACCGGTCATATGTGCAAATTATATAACGATAAATTTATATTTTTACTTAAAATTAATACAATGTCGAATCAATGAATGGTTGGGGTATATAGGGGGCAGGTGAACGTTAGGTGTGTAAATGAAAATCCCCAGCAACAAATGTTTTTCAATGCAAAATCTAATTGCAATTATAAGTAACAGAGGTTTTTCATACATCCACGGCCAACTTAATAAGATATCACTGTCAATGAAAACTGCATGGATAAAAAAGTAAATAAAATATGTATATGTTATATTCGCTGGTAGTTGGGGCTTATGAATATGCACCAAAATAACATACATTTATGGTAATTGATTGCATTTCCAACCGCAGTTTGGTCGTTATTTTGTGCTTTGATTGGAAACTGCTAATAATAGCACAGCATACACAAGTAACAATTGAACTAATCATGTATTATCAGATCTCTCATTAAGTTTGTGCGCTAGCTAAATACTGTTCAAAGGCTGTTGCGTTACAATCTGCGTCTATTATGTTGTTAAATTAACGTACCTAATATGAAATGATTTACGACTAATCCTTCTATGTAGACGTATATTTATGAACGATTTTCCTTTTAATTTACTTTGGAACTGTATACGTTTTTTTTAAAATATGGTAGTAGCAAACGAACATGCAGTCCACCTGATACTAAGTGATCACTGCTGCCATGGACATCTGTAATCAACCCCAGATTGGACCAGTCTTATCTGAGCTAAGACACATATGCGTTACTACCCCTGAGGATTAAGTTGGATCGCCTTAACAGCATAACTGATGTTATTTGGCAAAAATAGGTTTGGCGGTGGTGCTTTCGGAGTCGAACTACAAAGAGTACACTTTTGAACCATCTTTGAAACGTAACCGTGCTTCGTGCTGTTAAGATAACTCGCTTTTAAGCGGGATATTTGGAGTGTAGACTGCAATTGTCCCAAATTCAACTTTCTTAAAATAATTTTATTTATTGTAAGACGATAGATAAGAGTCACTTTTATTTGTTTTATTGTGAAACACACCTGTTTGTCGCACAGCATCCAATATGTCATTCAGCGCGATTAAAGATCGGGCTCACGATTTAATTGTACTTTAGCGTTGGTAGTGGGCTATTTATTTAAAACATTTACTGTAATTAATGTCGGTAATTAATGTCGGTACACTAGTATCAAATATCACACAGTGACTATAAATAGCATTTTGCCACTATATGTTTTTAATTCACACAAGTCGCTTATTTAATTTCTTGTTCTAATCTGTTTTGTCAAATTGTATGGATTAAAATACGCTAGCCTTAACTATAGTTCTGTAGAATGGCAATCCTTACAGTCTCGAAATAGAGAGAAAAAAGTCAAGTTAGAATCGTTTTTAAAAAATACTTATGATCAAAATATCTATTAAAATAAGTTTAAAATCTTTTGTAAAAAGAAACTATGATTATTGAAAGCTTAATTGACAATTTTACCGGATCGGTGATAGGAAACACCTACTAATTCTTCCATTACCTATCAATTTTTTGCATAGAATTTGCGTAAATCATTACCAAAGAGAGTGTAATGGTAATGAGCAAAGTTTATGAAGAAACATTTTTGCTTTTCTTTCTTGTTCGAGGTTTCCAGAAGTACTTAATAAATTAAACGCGTTCCGAACTTAGACTAGAAGTGAACCTGCGATATATTGAGTATCAGCAATATGAGTATCAGTAATAATATTGAGTATCAGCAATAATATCAACATCAGCAATAGCGCATAAGCGGGATAGATTACACAAAATGAAATTACAGTATATTATTTATCTCGCTATGACACGCTGCACAGCTTACAATACTCACATGTTGTTATTTAAAAATGCAACATACATTAATAATTGAAACATGTCGTTTCCCATGGAACGCTGGTACTCTTTCCATAATGGATACGCTGTAAAGAATTAGGTCGTACCATGTGGACTGTATGACATACTAGTAATCGTTTTCCCACATTTATTTCACACAGCAACGAGGCATGGACTACCCATCCGTAAATAATATGCGGCTATTCATATAAAATGTTACCATCCAGTCACATTCAAAAGAAAACTTGATGTTCAACCGTTAATGTATCTTCGAAGGGATAAAAAGCAGTCGAACAAAAACACCTATACATCGTCAAGTTTAACCGGTACACATTCATCGCCATAAGTATTAAAACTGCTTATATTATTTTAAATTTATTAACATGGTTTTGTGATTGTAGATTCACGCTTTTAATGAGCCTATGTCAAAACCGAAACCATTATCTTTTAGTCCCTGCTATTTAAATAATTTATCAGAATTACTTGACATTTTTAAAATTATATTAAGTTTAATATCGCTGGCATATCCGTAATATCCGCGTAGTAATGTAGTAACAAAAAATATAACAATACGAAACTTACCTCAATGAGGGATGGGTTGAACAGCAAATGTAGCTTGTGCCATTGTCCATCGTTGACCCGTGCGGTGTGCAGTATCTGACCGCGCGCCATTTTCACACGAACGGCTCCTTCCAGTATTTCAACAGCTAGGAAATCCGACCCTCGACCGCCGCCCGGATTATAGAGGATAATAGCGTTCTGAGCTATCGTTTTGAATTCTATCTGCCATCTGCAAGAAGGAATTCAATTATATTCTGCATCTGGGACAATAAAATTAATTCTGACGTGGCATAATCTTCGGTACGTTTTTTCTTTAATTTGCACAATTGTAATTAAAAATCATATTCATTTCTACGATGAAAACGGTACTGTTTTATGAATTTACCCACCTTCCTCCAGCTCTAGAGTTAATCCTCGGTAGAATCAAATAAGCTCCTTCGTCGACGAAACTTATATCGGAATTTACATCGGCGTCAAATTCTGGTGCGCAGTTCCAAGTGACACCTTCGACGTGCACTGAACCAGTGCGACTGCGAGCTTTGTCGATAACTTTCACACCATTGTAGTAAACCTAAAAATAATGTATGATAAAATAAATTTGTAAAAAGTCGACAAACATCATCTTTCATTTTCCGTTTTACATACGTCCTCCATGCAGCCGCGGAAGTTTTCCATATGGCCGAGAAATAGTTCAGAGAAGTCTCCCTGGCCGCCGAGGAAAACTCCAAAATGTATGTTCAATTCAAAGAACCTCCCCGGCAGCCTCTTCTTAACAGCACTGTCATCAACCTAAAAATAATGACGCGATGTCAACGACATTACCACTCGTCCGTGACACGTGAGTCATTTATTCACAGACATCTTGTATATATGCGTCCGTGCATAAGTTACAATCATCAGTGTCGTAACGCATTCAAGACGCGCTTACAGTTGCGATAAACTTTCCGCTTTATGTTTGAGTGGTAGCACGAATATCGCTCAAACTTTCTCTATCTCAATTACTCAAAGTTGTCGAAGTTGGACGCATTTAGCGCGGTCTAATACAGGAAATGGAGAGGCAATTGCGAATATCTGAATTACAATTTGTTAGAAACACTTTTAAACTTTAGAAACAGTAACGCCGGCATGGCGCAGCTGCTAAGTTGCGGACCTTGATGCAGCTTATTCCGAACAGATTGTAACAATGGACATTAGTATAATGGAAGCATGTTTCAAGATTTTATTTTGTAAATATTTTCACCTGTGTATTTGCACAAGTAAACACAAATTATTTTTGGTGAAGAATTGACCTCAAATTAAATTTCAGATGTTTAAGTTAATATAGTAGTATAATCATTTTATATTGTACTACATGTGTGTGCAATAACTTAATTGTTTTCGTTGCATATAAACATTTATAACATGAAACCAATCCTAAATCTTAAAGATAGTATAGGTACTAGGAAAATATTGCCATTTACATAGTCAACTAAGTTATTCGTTAATTATGGATATATTTTAATCTTTAGAAAATTTGAATTTGCATCACAGTGAGTTTGAGCATATTGATTTGATTTATTTAATGTATGTATTGCAAAAATAAAACAGATATGAGGTACAAAAGATTATTATATTACTCTAACATATTTTCTTTATCTACCTCACTTTGATGCACTTATTTTATTGAGTGAATTAAAAAGAAACTAAAATTTATTTGGAGAAAAAGAATAATACCGGTTATATTAAATGGCTGATTAGTTTTACTTCCTCTATTGAGCTAATAGTACCTTCCCTTAAAATGTCATATAAGACTTTTATTTAATAAATATGAAACAATGTAACAATCCTCACCTTCATAGTAAGGTTGGCCTCTCTCCTGATGATGCTAACATGGTGCCATTGACTGTCATTTAATTGTATGCCTTTTGGGGAGGACAACTCACTCTCACCAGCCCCCAAGTTAATATGTAACTTTAACCTGCCACTCTCAAGCCGAATCTACAAGAAATTAATTCATTTATATTGAGTTGTTCTGCTCTAAATAATAAATTAAGTTTCATACATTTGAACATATTTTTAAAATTTACTATACATAATTATTGAAAAATAGTGTGAATTGAATGTAATAAATAATGTGGTGATATAAGATCATACCAAATAAATTTATGAAAAAAGTTTAACAGTATAAAATAAAACTTACAAATTAATATAATAAAATTTAATGAATTACAATTGTCCAGCTACCTTATACATAAATATGGAAAAAATACCATTGAAATCCTATAATTTGCTTACCATACAATAGTCAGTTTTCCCAGCAGCCAGTAACAGAAGAGCATCAGAAAGATGGGTTCTGAACCTAAAACTTATGTCTGTGGCACCCTTCGCCTCCTGCAGGGGGTATGAAATGTGGCTGGCCCCATAGAATGATGCTACAAGAATACAACACATGTCAAACACATTCAAAACTACTTTCGTCAAACTTCGATAAGTCTTTGTTTCGGCTATCAATCCCATCCAATCCCATATAAATGCGTTGGAAATAATATGATAACATACTTATCTTATCAATTTTCAGCCACAATACTTTTCCATTTTTTTTAAAGTAGTATTTCTTTACCCAAAATAGTTAACTTCAAAAGTATCAAGTAATGACAAGAAATTTATATAAAAAATATATGTTAAATACTACGATTACGAAATGAATATTAGAGGTTAAGATAACTTACCCTTATCGTAGGCCAGTACGGCGGATATAAAAGAAAAAATAACAATAAATTTCATTTTGAACAGAAAAATCAAATTCATGTCCAGTAAATTAACACTTAAATCCACATTTGAGTTTGAGCATTCGTCCCCTAATATTGAAATTTAATCGTCCAAAAATAGAAGAATGTTTAGGCATCTTTCAAGTCAACACACAACAAGGCGGCAGGCGTGGCGTCACACACGAAAACACAAGGCAAAAAAACTTTAAAGAGTACCAATGTACTCGTAATTACTCATAAACACACTTTAGAAAAGTTTAGGAGTAAATATAAACTTTATAAGTTCGTTACAAAAAAATGTGTTTATGGTCGTAATCAAGCGACTCGTCCATCACATAACATAACCAATCACGACGACGGCGTGACAACTACTAAGAGAATTGCCATATGCGGCAGGCTTCTTTGATGACACTTGACAGACAATCTTGCCATCAATTGTCATTTCCTTTGACACTTTTAAAGGAACGTTCACTTTGTGGTAAATTATACCATACCATTTATATAAAAATAAATAGATTCAGACTCTCTGTAAGTAATAAATGTTAAACATTCTCGTATTACTACAAATATATTATTTAAAAAAAAGTTCATAGTCAAAACAAAAACTAGAAGAGATACGCCTATTCATTCTTCATGTTTATGTTTTCAGTCTATAGGTAAATGTCAACGTCACTTAGATTGTCTTACTTTATTTTGACATTAACAACTTTCTGTTCTGTCTTTCTGCTGAGTTTGAGTTTCTAGTTGTTTTACGTGTGGTCTCAAGCAAAGACTAACAAAAATCTCAGTGTAAAATCGCTATTGATTGTTTGCTTAATAAACAAAAAAGTAGAATTAACCACAATTAAAGTTTATTTTTACCGTGGACGACCAACCGTTGATTTATTTTAGAGCATTTTTTTTATATTTGCAATAATTACTTGCATGCTTCAAGGTACTTATTAATCCTATCGGGTTGAACTACTTGCCTTATTATCGTTATATCGTACGGTGTAAACCCTAGTGTATTTAAAATAATTGATGAATTAAAGATTCATACGAAAAAGAATCAACGTCATACGAATATACGTAGTCATAGAGAGTATATTACCTGCCAAGAATGAATAATAACGCTGCTGCCGCGTTACAAGTGAGTACGATGAATAATGTAGTAAATTTCACAGCTTTACTTTCTATTTTGATATGAAAAATAAGCAAACAAGTCAATGGAGGGTTTATTATGTCAGTTGGATAATTTTCATGATATCAAACAAGTAGGTTGTCACAAAAAGTCACTACCTTTAAACTTGACCAATTCTAATTAACATATTTTTCTGTTTGAAGTTGGGGACAAGTATATTTTACGAAACCTATGATTATAAAATTGCAACTTAGTAATAAACAATTATATCAGATTAGATCAAAAATACCTGACACACATCTGGCTTGATTTTTGTAACACTCAATCATGCTCAATTTACTTACAGTGGTGAAGAATTATAACCGATTTTTTATTAATTGTTTTCTTCAGGTCGGGGAGATATTCCGGGAAGCTGGCACTGCCTTCAACAAACTTTCAGAAATGACCATGTTGCTGCATCCAATGGGGGATACGCCACAAGGGTTTGTTTCTTACATTGGTTATTTATAAGTTTAGAATTGCAAATTGAGTTAATCTTTTAACCTTACGTAAGTCACAGGTACTAAATTAATAATTCCATACTCTGATAGGTGTAACTCCAACGTAAACTAGACTGTAAAATTATCCATGATCCATGGCACACCCATAATTTTGTGTAACTGTGTATATGTGATTTCATGGATATGAAATTGTATGACAGTCTCTGTTTGTACTTAATCATAATCATCCTGTAATTGTCTAACTGATAATTGAAATCCTCCTTGTACAGGAAGAAAAATTGATTTAAGTATATTAAAGTTTAGTTTTCCAGGTTGTAGAACCAGAAAAGTTCATCCGAGCAGGTATCATCAACACACCTATTTCTAGTGTGAAACAGCACTTGTATTTTAGTCGAAAGATCTGGTCTGGTTTTAGTGGAAAGATCATCTTAGTCCTCGGGAATACCTATGCATGTGATCGGCTTCAAATAAAACCCCTGTTCTATGTATGTTGAGTTGCTTACATGTCCATGGAATGCAATAACCATTTACTATTCTGTGGACTGTATGTTTGTTTGTATGCATAATAATAATGTGTACTTGCACCAATTTTATTATACTTGTAAATATCTTTTTTTTTTATTAGACTGAAATAGCAAACGAGCATGCAGTCTGCCTGATGTCATGTAGTGACTGCCGCCCATGGACATCTGTAAACAAGTTCATATAGAACAGGAGTTCTGCCTGAAGTGGATCACAGACGCGTAGCTGCTCCCGAGGACTACTATGGTTGCCTCATTTATAAGTGAGGCGGCAACCTCACCCTACCACCTAAATGCAAGAACTGCTTCACTGCGTTGAACTACACTGGTTCTACCACCTCGTAAAAATCTAATCTAATGATGTCCTTTATTGCAAAGGTATTGCCAGCAAGTAACCTAGGGATTGCAGTTACATAATGCCGCAGTTGTTATATTTCTGAAAGGGGGGCGTCCTTTGATAATACCAATTAAAAAGCTGATCTGTAAGATATTTTTAGAATCTCTCAAGGGGTGCAGCTGATCCTCCTCATTCCCCTTCCCTTGGCGACATCCATGCCTCAAGTACTTTTTGCATTGCATTGTTCAAGCACATTTTGCTGTTCAACTCAAATTGATTACTCATTTGTCTTATAATAAGGGGCAAGTGGACAGAGGATGAAGTTGAGATGCTCCGTGCATGTGTGCATCGTTTTGCTGTCGACCTGAACAAAATAAGTCTACACATGAAAAATAGGACCACGTAAGTAAATCTGCAATTAAATTTCAAAGTAAATTTCATAGAAATATGTATTATGTCAATGATGCAATCAGTATGGGCTCCCTCGACAATAGCACGACTTCCTCTCTTTTTCTTTATTTTCTTTTAGCATTTTTTTCCCAATATCATACTAAGAATGCTTGTAATACATTAGCTTCTTATTTTGTTGTTGGACCACATTTAGTCATAAGCTTTTCTTAGTTACATTGTCATAACGTTTTAAACGTCATACAATGCCGTCACTTATGATTTCAGGTCGCAAATTCGCGCAACTCTGAAAAAGAAGGCGTTCGAGGACGCAGGTATACCTGTGCGCCAGGTAAGCAGTACAGTGGCCGGTCTGATGCAGCTGCCTAAACCTCAGGTAGTCTCCACACTCAGCGCCATCAGCCAACAGTCCGTGTTAGGAAAAAATGCCGAGGTTCAGAACTCCTCTAATTAATTTATCAGAAAATAGCTTTTGTATTATTTTAATTTTCTTTATTTTTTTTAGTTCGGTTAGTGATTATTTGCATTTTTTATCTTAATTTGGGAGCATTCCCTCGCACTTTTTTAATGAAGCATGGTGATATCGAGTTGTAGATTTAATAGATAGCCCTCGATTTGTAATGAGTTTGTTTGGTTCAGTTTGAGATTAAATTTGGTACTTTAGTTGTCTATTATGTTCTAGATACCTAACTAGTTTGAAACCGCAGATAATCTTTAGTGTGATGTTAATAAAGTAAAAAGTAAAACGGATGGTAGAAAGATAATGATATACTAAAATTGCAACATTTTCACTAGGCGTATGGTTGTGCTTGACTTTAATGTCACATGACAAGTCAAAGGTATCAACGAAACGTGTTTTAGAAAGAGATGATTATTTGGTATATGCTATGATTTACTTAAATATTTATCTAAAAACATGGTTAATTTTGGTTAAAAGCGAAGCCAATCACAAGTCGAAACCAAAATTTTATCTGTTACATGGAAATCATTTCTAATCACGGACGCGTAAAATTTATATATTTGTAAATAATGATTCTACTCAAAGTATAAAATAAACTCTTTATATGTAATGCTTCCTTAATCTTAAGTGGAACGCTTAAGTTATTTTTAATTATGTTATTATATATATTTGCTTTATACATAGTTTATAATTACTATGAAACTACGGCACACGTAATGTAGTACAACAATGCACTATATAGTTATTTATGCACTTACCTTTTTATTATACAAGTTGTATAAAATGAAGTTATAAGATAGCAAGTATAATAAGTTATAAAAAGCTTTTTTAACATTTTTATATACTTACATAAATATAGTATAACATTTAATATTAGACTGTGGTTTTATGTTTAAGAATTAGTTAAAAAAATATAACTAATACACAAAATGGATCTGTAAAATAATTTAAAAGTTTCGTACTTTTTTAATTTACTTCATACATTGATGCGGGGGGTATTATATACATTTGCATATTGCTATCCTGAAACTCCGTCAGGTTTTTTATATTAATATAGTAGAATAACCCCCTGGCTGTGAAGAAAGATCTTTTCCAATCAATCTAGTCCTTTAGATTGGTTTTGTAGATGCTTCCAAAATTTCCATGAACACGGTATTGCTAAACCCTTTGTTATGCATTTCTCGCAGGCGGTGCTCGAGTATTCGTATTAGTAATAAATCAACGCGACATTGTATTAATATTTATAGTAGGTTATCGTTGTAAATATGCATATTGCATGCATTATTAAACAGTTAAATCACTTATTATTTTTCTGTACTGGATTTTTTATAACTAAGTAGCAAGTCAGATATAAAAAATTGCCAGTATACTAGAAACCAAAAAAGTCAGATATAAAAGTTATTTTATTTATGTATTCAATTTATAATAGGATATATATAATATTTGGAATAGGATATATTATTCACGTCATTCATTCACGATACCATAAAATTATATTCATTACTATGGTAGGACAGGCCGCCTTTTCTTTAATCTGATACGCTTAATTTTGAATGCGATAATACTATTTCATATTTATATCAGTAGCTATTGTCCAATTGATTTTAAATTACCTAGGGTGAATCCTTTCCTACCTACATTATATTACGTAGTTAGTGAAATTATTACGTATGCTCTTAGATTATAAATTATTAAATAAATATTTATAAATAGTTGAGCATCAAATATATTATAGAGCTATTTTTATATTTCTACATATACAACAGAACTTTAGGAATGTATTGGTAAAAAGTATGTGAAATATCTTAGCACGTGTGTTTGGCAAAGAAGTCCGTCTCTTAAAAATGTGTGTTTCTCAGTTTTTATGCTCAGAAAGGTATATTAATCAGTAGCGTATTTTGAACAGAGGGGTGGCGACTAGTCTGCAATCAACCTTTCAGTATGAAAGTTCATTACTTACAATCAATCATACAATCTTGACTGCAGAAGCAAGATTCTCTCTTCTAGAATTCTGCATGATGATTCTTCACTAATTCATATGCACATATTTTCAAACTTTATTGGCACTCAGAGATTGCAGTAGTTACACCCGTTTAAATTATTTTGAGCCGATAGAATTAACAATACTTATTAATTATTTTTTGAGTAGTCACTGGACTTAAAGGATGACATGGAGAGAGATAGTATAGAAATGCCACGTTTTGCAGGGTGTTTTATTTCGTAAATGGATAAAGGTACCCGACCTCAAATATGTATTTCTGTGTACACGATATATTATGACAATGGTCAATGGTTAGGTCAAGAGTTTCGTGATCTGATCGTGAAAGTAACTGGTTTCAAAAACGCAAAAAAATCTGAGCGGACGTAAAGGCTTATACCAATCTAAGATACATATATTATGTTGGACTGTATTATAATAAATTATTATACGTGTCAGGTGACGCTGAACATGTTGAACGCGACTGAGAACGAAGTGGACGTGGAAGGACTCACCAACGACGTCAAGCTGGAGTTCGAGACTAGTACGGAAGAGGTGCCCACCTGAAATTTGTTTCGCTTCGTGTAAAAGTGGTGTAATGAAACGACGATGTCGTTGTTACCACTTGAACACGCAGAGCAGTGACACGTGGCGAATATAGTGGACACTTAGGTGCGGACCTCTATTTAGTGTTAGTGTAATGTAAGTTTCGTTTTGATGGGTGATGGATCCGGTAACGTATGTACATGGTAAATTTGATAAATGTGTGTGTTTTTATGTTTTTTTTTAATCGTTCAATTCCCGGTTAAGGAAATAGACTTTTTGAAAATTTAATTAAGCAGTTTTCTTTTTTATCAGGATAGGTCTCATAACTACTTTCGTTATTTTGAGGAATAGCGTCCACATAGTTTCGGATTTAGCCATGTACGCACATTTTAAAATGCACCCTGTATGTCGTAACATTATGAGATTTTTAATTACGTGCAATCCCTTGAGATATGTAAATGATAAGGTTACAATGCAGTTTCTCTTTTATATTTCTGAAGAGATTTTAGAATTACAGTCTAGTCTTCAGCGGTTTGATGTATTGATATATTATTATTATGGCGCGGTACATCCGCGCAGACAAGTTAAGGCATCAATTTAAGTATTACAAAAGTATTCAATACAATCACAACCTTGGTAAAGTGCAATATTTTATATTATAAAAGTATGTACTTACAATACCTAATACCATATGAATCGTATGAAAACTAAAGAATACGAATACCTATTGTTTTTCTATAGAGTGAGAATAGTCGTCGTTTTGAATTGTGCAACATTAATGTTACCAAAAAATTAATAATATTTATTTTTATATTTTATTTTCTATTCATGTATTTTATTTATATTCATGTATTTTTATTGAACGATTTTTGTGGTTTAAAGAATAACCATTTGTATTGTTGTGTGTTAATAGAATGTTTTTTACCATTTATTTTTCTTCGTAAATATATACTTCTAGACACATAAACCGAGCCAACTAACATTATCCATTGTTATACCCTAAGGTATTAACTAAAGTAACCGTCAATAAAAATAACAATAGTTTTAAAGCCAAGTACGTTCATGCTTTTAATTGCGTTTGTCATTGTTTCGAATTGGAAATAAGAACACTAATTAAAAAATATATATATTGAAGAAAATTGTAAACATAAAAAATTAAACCTTGTAAAACTATTTTATTTAATAATAACTAGTGTTAAATCCAAGAATATTTATGATGGCTGTCATTTGGTTGAGAATGATATTAGAGTATCCACTTTCCCATTCAACATTCTTTAGCTCGCCTCTTTAGCTCATCTCCCAAGTGTTTTCTCATTAGCCATTTCATTGATACAACTATTTTTGAAATATGTCCCTTTTATATACTGTTTAAATTGAAATAAATATTGAGGAATATATTGATACTTGATATTTGGTCGTGGTAATAATGTTACATCACAACTTGAACCAAATTTCAGACTTCAATTAAATTCCGGTACTTGTCATCAAGACGTGTTTATTGATAGATGAAACGGCCATGATTGCCATGCCAAATAAAAATTTTTTGTTCTCAAATCTACGGTTAAGTTCTAGTCTTACAATTTGTGCGGGAAGGGTTAATCATGACGACCTCGAAGGTGGGTTTTTATTTCATGTCAGGTGGCGATTACGCAAGCAAGTGGAAAAGAAAATGCAATCCTCTTGTCTCAGGAGGACAGAAACCGGGCAGTGCCCCAATTACTCTTCCAGTCCCTTCTGGACATTCAACGAGGCAACAAGTCTCAGGGATTTCATCCATTATTCGAACGTTTAAAAAATTCAATAAGAAAATCAACACAAACTTTCCAAACGGTTTTTTCTTGCAAAACGAATAACTAAGTAACTTAAATCTCCTAATTTAAGCCTGTTGCTTCGTTAAAAAAAGTGAAATTTCGTGAAATTTGAAACAATAGACAGAATTAGCTTTAAAACGGTTTAAAAACTATTGAACTTATCATTAATTTTAAGATTTAAGCATAAAATCTACAGTGGCTCGATTTAATTTAGTCCCCAAATATACTTATTGTTAGTGACATATAATCTACGTTACATTTAGGATAGATTTAAAATTCAAATATATTAATAATATTAAGTAAGTACTTTAATATTTAATCTAGCTAATATTGGTGCTCAATTTCATTCATACGTGTTTTTGAAATATTTTTACTTTAATTCAGTGACTTAACAAATAATTACGATTATGGTAGGATTACTGTTCCTATACTAGATAAAAACTAAGCTAGTTTATTTAAATTAATAAAAAAATTTGTACATTAAATGTGTTAAAGCGCAGGTGTCCCATAATAGTAGATAGTCTATTAGTAAGTTTCACTAAAACAACAAAAAGATACTAAATTGATTTGATCTATAAATGTTGCTTATTTAGACGCATAAATTACAGGCAAAGATGTGGATTTCTGATCTTTACTTTATTTTGTGACACCTGCACCACATATAGTCGACTTTTCAGATAGTTTAGGAATACCGTAAGATAATACACATAAGGGTACTTAAAGTTTTTGGGTATATATGTGAACTCACTGCGATTTACGTAGTCAGAAGACTACAAGATCATTCGCTTGAAAAGTATGCATTAATATAAGAGTAAATACTTTGTTTATTAACATTATATTAGATAGCATAATTGACCTACTAACAAGTCAATGTAACTCAATTATGTTTTATATTGTTTAGCATTCTAGACCTTAAAGATGGCGATTGTCCTTTATCATTTTAATATAATGTTGCATATTATGTATAATAACCAACACTAATCGCTTCACGTGCATTGAATTTCTATTTCTTCGCCTTTTGCGACGATTCTCTAAAGTTTTACAGTAGTTAAAGAAACACAATACAAATTAAAATTTAAAAAGATATAAGAATTTATACATATACAAATGTTATAATAAGACAATCTCTAGTTTCAGAATAATTTGCTATAGCAGGATATTAAATAACATTATATATATAGTTATGTACTTATATATATGATATAAGTAAATCATCACTATTTTTGTGATGTTTTACTACTACTGATTGAGTTGGTAGGTTGTTGACGTGTTATGAAACGTACGCACGTACTTCCACCTACGATTATCTATACTAATATTATAAATCTGAAGAGTTTGTTTGTTTGTTTAAACGCGCTAATCTCTGGAACTACTGGTCCGATTTGAAAAATTCTTTCGGTGTTAGATAGCACATTTATCGAGGAAGGCTATAGGCTATATATCATCATGCTAAG
>MOOZ01000176.1:541849-557163 GCA_002930495.1 Cecropterus lyciades
AAAATAATAATATTTATATACATAGGTAGTGCCTAATTTTGTAATGGTAGGTAAAGGTACAACATAGATACGAAATAATCATAAGGTTATTAAGTTAATTAAAATTTATTGTTAGTATTAATAAATTTAGAAAGAAATTAATGGCCTTTTTATATATATTAATGCTTACAATTAACACATAACTTAGGAGTTACACTCCAAATCGGAGGTAATTTTGTTTAAACTTGATGCCTTATAAAATGTTATAAATATTATTGTCGCATTATTATTCAGTTATTTGCTCGTATATTTGTGAACTTCAGGAAATGTCTTTCGTCAGAAACATCAGAAAACGTTATTGAAATTGCGCCTAAAATTACATATTCATTACTTATCATGATGAACGAATTGCATATTGCTTATTTCATAAATCAAAAAGAATTAAAAGTAGTATGAGCTCAAAATAATGTTGCTCTCATTGTTTTAATAGATGCAAGTATTAGAGACTCGAAGCTCTTCACTTACTAATTGTGAAATAAGCAATTTTTAGCCCATGAAAATCTCAGTAATTCCACATAGTTACTACTCTACAGAGATTGTCCAGCCATTATGACGTCAGAATGGCTGGTCAACTTTTAATCTTTAAATTCTTTTATTATTATAAGCATTATTTGGGCGCAATTTCCTAGCTAATTGTGCTAATTGTTGTTGACCTACGGTTCTGACGGTCACGTATATTTCTATCAAAATACTACAAGAAACTTAGGTGCAAAATTGACGTATGAATGGGTACATTTGAAAATGAATACATGCGTGTTTTATGATTTTAAGATAACATTTTCTTTTCCTTTGAATAATGTACCATATGTATTTGTATGTATTCTTACAAGTATATTAAAGTGTGTCGCATTAACGTATGTGTTTTTTGTTGTTTCCGTATTTATCCTGGTTGTAATTGTAGTTGTAACGGTGGCCAGCAGCGTAGCGTTGCATACAGGGCCAAGGCCCAAGGTGGCACGGTTTTTCGGCAAAATTGGCTTTTTTATTATATAAACAGTATTTTCTGTTCGAAGAACTGAATCTCATCTTGACATCTTTTCAGTCGTCAATTTGCAAATACACAGGTGTCAAGACCTTTTTTCGCGGGCTTAATTTCCCTAAGATGGTAGAATTCTGAACCCATCAAATGCCCTTTTTAGCTTCAATTAATATTGAGGCGCTGCTTTGCTTTGGTTTAAAGGCAGATATTTTTTATAAGGCCGTTTAAGGAGTTTAAAAAGGTAAAATACAAATAGGTAATAGTTTGGTATTATTTCTATGTTATCATTTGCTATTACAAAAGTCCTATCAGTTATTATTATAGCTACCCAATCAATTGTAGGTGTTATTTACTAAAAGTAAAAAAAACATGTCTCGAAACAGATCTGAAATTAAGCGAAACTTATATCCGATATGGTTAAATTTTTGTTTCGGATATCCGAAAGTTTCAGTTACAGTTACGAAGCTCCACGACATCCCTGGTATAAAGGTAGCAAGCAAGCGTGCAGTCCGCCTGATGGTAAGTTGCCACTGCCGCCCATTCACATATGTAATCAATACAGGCCACTTAGTGGTCATATAAATAAATCAATACAGTTTGCAATGCCAAGGAAACTGTAAATTATCCAACGAGTTTTTAAACTCATTAGATTTGCTAGCATTTGCATGTCACCGCACCACTTACAACTGACTTGTATCTCCGGTTACTTTACTTCGGAATTTGTAGGTACCTACTCACCGCAGCGGAACAATGTTACGCGAGTCATTGAAAAAAAAAGTGAAAACTTAAAAGAGAATATGTACCTACTAATAAACTATATACTGAAAGTCAACTATGTCATTCTATACCAATCACATACCAGCAACACCACCACAAATTCTTGGTGATGGACCAAGAATAAAACAACTACCTCCACATCTACAACCATCACTACAATTACTACCATCAGCACCCGTGTTCTGACGACCCGCGTGGCGGAGCGGTCACCATACCAGTCGACACGCAGTGGGTCCCGGGTTTGATCCCCGGCCAGACAGACATCTGATGACAGACAGAATGATGAGTTGCGCATACATCTAATGTATGCGCCTTTTATTTAAATTTACTTTTTAAGAGATCAAACTTTCAATATGTTAAGTTATTGAAGTACATTTACCTAAATGCGAAAACAAATTATTATTATTAAAGTGATAAACTTCTTTAGGCGCGTTGAACTATTTTCGGTAGGGGAAAACTATGAAAATTTAAGGAAGATATAGAGGAAAAGGGGGCAATGGGTGTCACTTAAGCGAGAAATCAAATAAAAGTTTAAATTGGAAAAAAATATTGATTGCAGCTATCTTGACAATAAATTTACTTATTTAGCTATTAATCGAGATCAATTTAAATCAATTTGGTAAAACAACAACGAAAAATACAGATTTCACTTCCATCGCACCGACATGTGAGCAGTGGTGGGCGACCCTGTGGGCAATTGGAGTTAAAAATTATTTTGCACATATTTCAAATACCTACCTATAGTCTTCGGCTCAAGTCAGGCAAGTATTATTCTTCCATAAATTTACTGTGATTTTTTTTATGTAAAGAGGTTCTGGGTAATAATAATTATTAATTCTTACCGCTTTTTTGTAATCTCACCTTTATTTAAAAATATCGATTTGGGGTTAGTTGAGCAACACTTGCCTCGATTTACTCCCACGACTTAAAACACAAGTAGAATACGATTTTTCGTCTTTTAGGATGCGAATAGGATACTATAAAAGAAAGACTACAAACACTAGAACGGAAGAAAGAGCAAACCAAAAAAGAACATATATAAAAAAGAAATAAGAGTGTCTGTAAAAAAGTAATCCAGTCAAGTGAGGGAAGCAATGATAACGATTATTCCCGTTTGATTTGTTGCGAAGGCTATTCAGAAAGTTTAAATGGAGAAAATTAGATCCAGTGTCAAGTTTGCAGGGATTGGGCACATACAAAAGTTGCTGCTCTCACTTGTTGTCACTCAACGACGATTCTTAGATCTTATATTAATATTAATTATAACATTATAATAAATTATTATTTTTTTTGTTCAAAACCAAATCTCTAAAGTTAAACTTAAGATATATGGATTTTTTGTTAATTCCATTCTCAGTTAATAATTAGAGGACAAATATTTTAATTTTTGTTTCTTTGTCACAAAAGACCATAAATAAAGAGTTGATTTCAAATATTTTTTTTATTCCATCTCTAGTTATCATTTAACCCGTGGTTTGGCTAGACATTTTATTTGCTCAACTTGCCCCATACCCTTGCTCAACTTACCTCAACTATAGGGCACAGTGAGCATGTGTGGCTTTCTGCATTTCAATAGCTGTAGCTTTTAATTGTGTATTATTGGCAACAAATTACTATAGACACAAATTACTTATCCATTAGGTTGCAAAATAATCTATTGAGACTTATCGTTGAGGAGCTATATCAGCTTAAGAGAAAAATTACTCAGCTAGCCCCGCTCTACCCTACCCTTCATCATCATTGAGGAGTTGAAAGTCAAAAGTTTCATCTTTTATTACTGTATAGTAATCTTACTGCATATACGTAAGCACCAAATGGCCAACTTTTATGGCCTAGGTTCGAAATACCCCTGCATCATCAGGATTAAGGAGTTGAAGGTCAAATTTTTCATAGTATGTCTCTGCTCAGTAATATTAATATATATTCGTAAGCACCAAATAGTTAGGGGTACTGTATTATTTTTATTCAAGATACCTAATGTTCATTTCAGTTTCAGTTTCATGAAAATCGGATAGGTAGAAGCTGAGTTATTCACCTATTTCTCGCCTTCCTCTGTTTTTTATATAGGTCGTCAACTTCCAAAGCGCTCCATTCCTCTTTCAATCATATACCCCATTTCCACATACTTACCATAACTTAGTTTTTACTTAACTACCAAAATATTCACTACAAATAAATCGCTAGTAATTTTATATTTATTTTTGAATATTTTTATTAGTTTATTCGGTTTCCACAGTTGCTTCCACACCACTGACTTCCGTTGTCAACTAACGACAAACCATAATATGTACGTAGTACGGTGCCGCATCGACGTTACGTAGTAGTAGACGTGGACATTGTTCATTGTGTCATCATGTAACATTGCGATGTCGTGTCGTAGAAATTTACTACGTAGATCGTAAAATATCACTTAGCATTAATTTTAAGTGATTTCCAGCAAGCATAAAATACAGAGTCATTCCATTTCTTCCCATCATTAGTAATGAATATCGTTTTAAGAAAAAATGACGCAGGGTTGCATCACCAACATCATATCGCATCGGAACTTGATGGCGTTTCGAATCGAATAATATCTACCTATATGGGTTAAATGTTTCTAAGCCCTTATATCAACCTTAAACGGATCTGAAATCTGACATAGAGTTTTTCTTTTCTAAATCCGTCATTGCACATACTTACAACATAGGTTTAGAAATAATCTTTGTGGAAATAAAATGCGCATGAATGCAATCAAGCATACCTGTATTGGTTTAAATTGAACTAATTTTTAAATATTAGGAAAAATAACAAGTATATCTTATTCACTGTATATTTTACATCCTTTTATAAAATAACAATACAGACATAATTTGAACAAAGAACAATTACACATAAGTATATATTTTTATTACGCATAAACAAATATTTGACTAGATTTTTTTAAGACTTAAATGTAGGCAGGTAGGTACATCCACAATATTGATATTGCAATAAACAAGAGCGGAATCTAAAATTACTTTCCAGTAATAATTGTTAACACTTAATTTCTATTTTCAATCGGAAATGTGCTTTGTAAATACAATAAATTGACAAGAACGTGCATTAACATTATTTTATGGACTACGATGGACATTGGAACAAATTTAATTATAAAGTAGGTAGTTATGACTGATACAAGAGATATAGATAAGTATATTATTATTATGTAAGTACTTAGGTATAATAAATAGGTATTTAATATTCAGACATCGATTATTTATGATTTCTTATTTTACTCGTATGTACACGTTCGATGGACGTAGTCATAAAATGTAAATGGGTAGGTACATATTTAAGAAAAACGGGGATATATATGTATATTTCGGTACATATCGAGGGATCATTGCTGGGTCTTGATTTTTGTAGGTGTTTTGTAAAAATCATTATTTCACCACCACTAATTTCACAATAAGTATATGGGGCACGTTAGGTACGGTTATGTATATTACAATTAAATTAGTTAACTTAAATTTTATACAGGTATCTGAAGAAATGTCCTTTTACGAAGCTCGATAAGTGATTAATATATAATCATAATAATTATTAAGTACTGGATGTAAAATCTTTACGATAATGGAGATATTTATTCTATGAGGAAAATTCAAATCACAATCATATTAAGGACCATTATAGTCATGGGCATACATGATACACCTAGTTCAGATGATTTGGAGTTATTGATGTATTAAGTAGGACGACTTTTTTGTTTTTTTGTCGTTAAATTATTATCGGTTATTTCGGATCCCTTCCTTACCTACGGCGAGATTTTGCTACACCCATACGTAATTAAATCTATATTTAATAAGGGATTTTATACTTACGTAAACGTAGGTAGTGGTCACAGACAACGGCGCAAGAATAAGGGTAAAGTGAATAATTTAATATTAATTTGTTTTAATTTAACGTCTGACTTTACGTCAATCAAACACAAAAGTAGGTAGTATATGTATTTCTAACTCGTCCTAATAATCTAATTTCATTCTATTTAAACAGTACCTAATTTGTATCTAAGTTTTTTAAAAATAGGTAACTGATAAGTACATAAGTATATCTACAATGTAGGTACAAAATCACTTAAAATTCAGATCGTTAATAAAATAATGTGTTAGAATTGATAACACTTTAAAATAACTACTTATTTAAATTATATTTATTCGTAAGTGGCTACTTAGAATGTAGCTAAAGATCCTTATATTGTGTTAGTAGGTAGTGATTTCACGTGTTTACAGTCTATGACACGGATTACAAGAGTNNNNCTTTACTCTATTTTCTGACGATAGGTACCTACTACAAAATTGGTTTACATAAATGCACATCAAGTCTATACAATGCATAGCAGTGTTTTTCAAAGTGAAAGATGCGGCCCCTTGGGGGTTCGCTAAGCCTCCATAAGAGGGCCACGAAGGGTCATTTTTATTTAAGTCTGTTAGAGACGTCTTTTAATTTGGTACTACTGTATTGAACCAATTTCTTATTATAAAACAAAAAATCTAGAGTTATTCAGATTCGGAACATGAAATAAAACATAAGTTACAAGCAGGAGACTCGCGAATTATTTTCATATAATATGGCGCTATATTTTTTCATGCCATGGGGGTCACGAAAAAGATTGAAAAACACTGCAATATAACATTGAATGAATAATATAAAATATTTGTCACATTTATTTACAAATATCTTAGGATAAAACTTTCTTTTAATTTATCGGTAGATACAGAAACATTTTTTCTTAAAATACTACTTCCAAGATTTATATTTATACGCCACAATTATAGTGAAATGCTGTTCCTAAATTTACATATTTTACCTTATATTTACAATATATACAATAAGTAATTTAAATACATAATCTCGCAATTTAAATAGAGCAACACAATAAATTACAATTAATACCTAGTAAGTAGGTATATAAATATCCACAAACTGAAAATAAATTAACTAATTACATATTTGTACATAAACATGTTACTTTAAGCAAGTACAACATCTTATTTAGATTTTGTTTAAGGTTTCACAATGTCGAGTACGCCATGAAACGGTCCATAGCGTTCATAGAGTTATTATTAGTCACTGGATTTACGGGACTACTTAACGAATCCATAGCGCTTGTCATCAAGTTCATTGGTTTATACATTGAACTTACAGAATTTGTCACTGAGCCCGCTGGCTTATTCATTGAGCTCATTTGATTAGCTACTGAACATATTGGATTAGCAAATGAAGTTAGTGAGTTGGCTAGTGAACTCATTGGATTAGACAGTGAATTCAATGAGCTATTAATAGAACTCATTGGATAAGACAATGAGCTGAATGAGTTTGTCATAGAATTTATGGGATAAGATACTGAACTAAATGAGTTATTCATTGAACTCGTCGAATAAGGCAATGAACTCATTGAGTTGGTCATTGAATTCATTGGGTAAGACAGTGGACTGATTGTGTTGGACATTGAACTTATTGGAGTAGATAGTGAAGTTAACGAATTAATCAATAAGTTCACTGGATTTGGCACTGAAGTCATAGTGCATGTAATCGAGTTAAAGACGTTTGTGGTAGACATTGAATTCATTTGATAGGTCATAGAGTTTATTGGATAAGTCATTGATTCTCTCGTGGTATTCATAGAATTAACTTGATTGGCCATAGGGTTCATATTACTAGTCATAGAGTTCATTGGGTTAATAATCGAATCCATAGAGTTACACGTTGGATTCGTTTGATTAGTCATTGAGTTCAATGGATTAATCATCGTTGAATATGTTGGATTAGCCATTGAGTTTAACAAGTCCGTCATTGAGCTCATTGTGGCTGTATCGGTATATGTGTGACTAGATTTAGTTGCTGTGGTCTTAACGCATAAGTCCATAGCAGTATGACGCAGTCGCTGTCCAGGGTATGATATCCGGGCAACGCTACGGTTACTGGTAAATCAATGATCAGTACTAAAGTATGAGTTTTGCATAAGATACAGCTTATCAATTGGGTTCACTACAGCTCCAGTGCCGAGGTTCAGTGGCTCGTGAGCAGAATGTGAATTATGCTGGTGGGGATGATGGGGTACTTCCAAATTCTGCAAGCTCATAGTGTCGGAAGTGCCCTCATCTAGTTGATCAAAGTTGCTTCCGTCAAGTGAAATATCGGAACTGCAAAAACTGTCCCCAGAGTGTGCAGGATAATCTGAAACAAAAAATATTTACTTTTATGATTTAAATATTAGGTAAAAGGAAGTACAGTTTTATTTAAAAATTGACTCTACGTCACTTAGGATTTGGAGTATATACTCTTAAAGTTAATCATTTGGAATTAAAAAATGTATAATGTAACGTTCTATAAAGTTATATCTTTCCTAAAGGTCCCGTCAAAATTTATTCAGCGACTTTATAAAATATTAAGTAAATAGTATCCCGAATGAATTTAAGTATGTAGATAAATCAAGTACATGGTCCATGGACAAAGATAAGAAAATAGGGGTTAATAAGTTGTGATAATAAATTAAACATACTAGGTTTAATTTAAGGGAAAGCTTATTCCAAAGCATAATTTAAGTATGTACTTAGATTGTTGTTTCACTCATATCGTTTCCAAGTCCAACCTCGAAAGCTTCTACCACCCATAAATAAGTATTGTACATTTTACGTTCGTGTGCGACTTACCATCAGGAGAGTAAGGCAGGTTTGGGTTAAGAGGCTGGCTCGAAGCAGAGTATGCGCCGTCAAGTCCCAGATAATTTCCGTGTTCGCTAGATGGAGACTCTTGTTTGATACTCTTTTCATCCTTGTCTTTTTCTTTCTCTGTGTTTTTGTCACCTTCTTGTTTGGCCTTGCGCTGGATTTTTTTCATTTTGGCTCGTTGATTCTGGAACCATACTTGCACCACTCGTACGCTCAGGCCAGTGTCCTTAGCGAGAGCTTCACGTACTTTGCGACAAGGTTTTGGGCTTACTTCAAATGACGCTTTAAACTGCCTGCGTTGAGCTGATGTAAGAATCGTTCGTGGCCGTTTAGGGCCACGCCGGCCGTCCCGGGGCCTCTCCGAATCGTCTATTATCATATCGTCTTCCGCGTGTTGCATTAAGTACATTTCCTTTTCAAAGTCTTGCCGGCAAAATATCTGGCCGGCTCTGATGACGTACTGTTCGCCTTTCTGTAGTGGTTGGCAGCACATGACGCACACAAAGCATTGTATGTGAAAAACGTACTGCTGAGCTCGCATGACCATTTCTTGTGGAAGCAAACGATCGCCACACCTGGTGCACTTGACTCCAAACAATCTAAAGAAAAAACAAAAATCATGACACCTGTTAACTGATACACGCTAAGCTAATCGCTAGGCTTTTCGCTTGCAATTCGCAGTTCAGTCGCAAAATCATTCGCAATAGTGGACAATTAAATACAATTATAGTTTAAAGATGGTAGGTAATGGATGGTTTTACAGTGTGTATTACCTATCATAATCGGGCTTGCAGTAAAGTTTGGCGTTGCGGGTGTAGCAGGTGTGGGCAAGCGGGCAGCCACACACGCAACAGCTGAGGCAGTGCTCGTGCCAGGAGAGTTCGCCCACCCGCATGAGATAGCGGTCTTGAATCTTCTGACCGCATCCCTCGCATATCTCGACGATCTTCTCCCTCTTGATGCTTGCACTCAAATCTGTATAGTAGGAATCTATAATTAGTAGCAAATGGTAGGTCATACACGGTAAAAATAAGACTAATAATTTATTAGAGATAATAACAACAAAGGCAATAATATTCAATGACGTAAATTGTTAGTATCTTTAGTATTCTTATTTGATATCAGTCGTTGTATCTATGAATTTTGTAAGGGCCTCAAAGATCTATAAAAAATAAATAATACACAGCTTCAGTCTTCGGTTGGAGCGATCGAATCCCCCTTTAGCGATGCTACACTGGCTAGTCAATCTGCGTTATATTTATTATTCTACTGAGTTGGCTATTTGTATTAAAATCTAATTTATTTATTTTAAAGGTCTATATATGGTAAAGTTTTGGATTTAACATCTTAAGATAAACACTAATAGATGTATGCATTGTACATTTATAAATATATTTCGCACGGCTATAGACAAACATGTTATATTATGATATGTTATAGGTGAGGCCCCGTGAGTGCACCTACCTACAGTGGGTACTTACATTATTTTACGTGTATACCTACAAATTTTATTTGTCCGATAATTGCTTGCATTTTATACCGATTTTATACCGATAATTGCAAGAAGGGAAATGCGTTTATTATGTATAGTAAAAAAATCTTCGGGACTTTATTAGCTTCTTAGTTAACGGTCGACTTAGGTAGATAGGAACCTACTTAACTCGCTCGTACAACATTTGTAAAAAACAACTAATCAAATAAGTAATACCTACCTACTTATACAAAATATGCATCTTACATTATCGAACTGTCACTAAATACTTTTATTGTTTCTCTATGGGGATGGTACTGATTTAAATAGCGACGATTGTTGTTTAATAGTGTTGATAAAACGGGTTGTTCAAGAGCTAACTACAGCAAAATTCTAATATGCTGATACCTATTCCTGTTCGATCAAATTGTGAATAATGAAGAACACAGACCTGTGTCAATTGTAAAATTTAGTAAAGAATGGAAACCGTGTTTGTAATGTTTTTAACTAACACAAACTAGAAATTTACATTACAAACAATAAATCAGCACTAGATGATGAGGGCAAAAACCTTGGTTTAAGTCCCTACTGACTTAAGTTGTAAGAATGTTAGTACCTACGTAAGAGCTATGTATGTATAAAATATATGCGAGCTGGCTGTTCTTTTCAACTGCACAGAATATTTTTTTCGTAGGTAAGGTTAATTGGGGTAATATTGGAGTCGTGGTAAAACCGTACGATTGAAATTGTAAGTAAACCAAATTGAGGGATTTTTATAGAGATGACCTAATTCGGCTACAATTTCAGTCGACGGATTTTACCCCAGTTCCGATAATACCCCAACGCACGTAGGCTGTTCATATCGAATTAATAGGTCTCCCTATATGTTGTTGTTTTTTTTATAGTATGGAAGTAGCAAACGAGCATGCAGCACACCTGACGGTAAGTGGTTACTGCCGCCCATGGACACCCGTAATCAACTCTAAACTGTAAGATCTGTAAACTCTAAGATCAAAGACTCACCTAAGGTTAGCCACAGATGCGTTGCTACCTAAGGACTAAGACGGAATGCCTCGGAAAAGTATGTCTCCCTTACCACACCCTTCAGACCAGAACACAACAGCGCATAACACTGCTGTTATTAGGCAGAAATAGGTGTCGTGGTGGTGCTTCCGGAGTCGAACCACAAAGAGTTCTACCACCTTCAAAAATGTATCTAACTACTGAGGTTATAGTGATTTAAATTAATTTAAAGTAGGATGAAAGGTCTATATTTTTGTACCTACTTAACTATAATAATAATGTTAAACCTTTCTGCGATTCCTTCATAAAATAATATGTGTTGAAGATGTCGTAAGTAAATATAACTAGGTGCCTATCTAGATAATTACCTACTATTTTAATTATAAGTAGATATAAGTATATCTACTTAGCAGGAAGTAGATACCTTAGGTAGGTATCTTCTCTCTGCTATAGTGCCTATCTATGTATCTCACGGAAACATCGTCTCTTCCCGTCAAATTTTCGGAAAATTGAATAGAAATGAAAATAACCTAACGTTTAAGCTTTTTAACGATTTAGATACCAACTTTTATTAACAGGACGACTGATATTTTTTTGCTTAGTTTTATGCATCTAAACAGTTGGAATACCCAATATTATGGATTTAATTTCAAAAAGCCATGTCGAAGTAGGGCGCGTAGATAATATAACCCATGAAATACTGAGGGCTGCGCGGCGTGGCGCGTCAGTTGCCATAGCTACCTATAGGACTATATGCGTCGTGAGAATGGCGTTGCGGCGAAAGTATCGGGCGTCTCACCGCGCTCCTTAGACTTTGGGAGGGGGTGCCGCCCAGTGGGAGGGGCGTGCCGGGTCAAACGGGTCATGAGCGATCAACCCGGGAACAAAATGTCGGCGAGAAACAACCCTGTGATACTTAATCGATGTCGAATACGCACGAGCCTCCTCTGTGGCGTTTAGAGAATCTGCGGACGATATACGTTGGTATCCGCGAAATGTTATTAATTTTACGTTTTTTTATTTGATTGAATTTACACTGTTAATATAAAATTGTCTTGTAAGTACCTATTCATAATACAAAAGTATTAGTCGTAAAAAAACTGCCGGATTATATGTTTATGTTTCGTGTCTTTTTTTTAATACTTCCAAATAAATATCCTTTGGTACGTCGTCTAAAATAATGATAAGTGAAGTTGTAGGCACCTACAAGTTAGAAATTTATAATAAACATATAAGTACGGTGTGACTTTGATTCCTTGAATCTTTTTTTAAAATATTTGAGCAACAACATATGTGGTAGGCATTTAAATTAAATTGGTGATTCGAATTCGTTGAGGTTAAACTATTTCGTGAATAAACAAAAACTTATTTGTTGTTGTAATTAGGGAATTGTTTCGCTAAATCCGGTGGTATTGGATGCCTCGCATAACTATTTATTGTTCGTAATGTCTATGCGTTACCGTTCGTAATTGTACCTAATTTCAGTGTCATTATGCATTATTTATTTAAAATAATGTCAATTATTTCAATGTTTAATTTTTTTTTTCCAAAGTATAGTTAATGAGTGAAACTGATCCCTTTACTAAAACAATTTACACCTACCTATACCTATTACAGCGATTTCATTACAATGGAACAACAGACGCAAAAGTAGGGCATTCAATTAAAAGTTCCCAATGCTCCTCTGAATTTATAGACGAAGGTCACATATAGGGACAACTCATGCTCCGCGCAGATTTTCATATCTATAACAAGCACCTGACGCCTCACACATACACATACCTACAATATACATAGGTACATATACCCTCACCGACCCACGTAATATTTGTCTAAGTGATGTTTCAGATATCGATTTTACGGTTGGGGAGCAAGAATACCTACTGCGAATACGAAATCATGTAAACATATAAGAGTATGTAAATTTATTGATTGATTGTTACAGTCATAACTATATATGCGGACGCGGCAACAACTTCAACCTGTAACCGTAACAATGAAATGTAAGGCAAGATACTGAAGCTAGCTTTTATTGCTATGTAAAAACAAATTGTTAAAAAAAGGAAATATAATATACAAACAAAAAAAGACAAATCCGCTGAGTTTCTTGCCAGATCTTCTCAGATGAGTTCGTGTTCCGATCCGATGGTAGTGTATGTGAGCTCTGCTCATGTCATCATAACATAACTGGTTATTTATTATAAGGATTTTTTTAATTTGGAAGAGCTTTAGATCATAGTCCATCGCGCTTACCAATTGCGAATTGGTAGACTTCTTACACATTTTTAAGATTTTTTGTAGAGTACTCTTAGGTGTGTGTTTCTTCACCGTAAAGCAGTGATAATTAATTAATTTGTAATACGCACATCATTTTATAAAAGTGGTGCGTGCCAGGGATTCCAATCTTGAACCCTATATTGACAGGCCAAATGTTAACAATAAGGCTATCAAAGATCGTTTAATGTACCTACCTACCTACATAAATATGAACAATAAAAATTACAATAGTAAATCGAATACGCCATACATATATAACGCGCAATGTAAGAGGAACGACTCGTATATTTCGTCCGGCAGCGGTCGCTCGCTACGAAGCTTTAAGCTCTTGATAGTACCGTAGGAATTTTAAACGACTCGACGCGTTTAATATTTTGCAAAAACATTTAAGCTGTTAAAAATGTAATGTTTCGCATTTTGTCGGGATTGCTTTTCCCGCGTACTATCCAATAGAAACCCCAGTTTAGTAAGTAGTAGCATAGTAAGAATTGCAGTAAATAGTATTTAATTAGGTAGGTACTCATAAGAAGGTACATTTACGTCGTTTTAATTTACTGCTTTTGAATCTAAATAGCCGGTGGAAATGCAGTTACCACAATGTTTAATAGATAGACACTGCAGTTAATAAATATTTATATGTACCTACCTAGTTAATCAAGCTCTAATCAGACCCAGACAGGATTTAAGTCTTAGCTGAGGTCGCCCATCCATGTGTAGACACCCCTAAGGGACGCCTTGTGTCCCTTTTTAGCTAGAAATAGACATGGCGGTGGTGCCTCCGGACTCGCGGAGTCCAACCACGCAAGATTCTACCATATTTATACATCTCATCATTAATTTACATACTTACCTACCAACTATGTAGATAACTTCCATTCATAAGCATGTCCTACTATTCCCGCAGGTGAACCCACCCAGGTGGAAGCGAGTTCCTTCTTTGAAAATTAGAAAGTTTGCAACAACAAGTTATTGTCAACAATGAAAATCATTACGTTCTATTGAATCAATTGCGTTTAATTTATTTACTTCTACATTGCTGGCATGTCTATTACGTTTAACATATTGTTAACTATTTACTCATGATATGTAGGGGAACCTGTTGTACGTCGTTCAGTTTTTTGGGTTTGATTTATTTTTAAATATATTTTTATCTACGATATGATTATAATAATAATCTATCTACGTTTATCTAGCCTGCATGTACCTAAAGATAATATTATCAACTTTATTATTCAATCATAGAACTATGTATATTTTCTAAAACCTGTGACCACTATCCACTTGAAAAAAGGAAAATCTGTCCAAGGTACAAAAAACCTGATGTACCTTGGACAGTGCCCGTTGTTGCCCGTTGTAACTAGGACAGAGAACGTTCTAATCTAGATAAACACTTTTATTAGCTACAATTCTGTTGAAATATCATTAGTCATTATGATTTATTCATACTCGCATTTGCAATTAATAATAATCGCAGTTTAAACAAAATTTAAGTAAAATTATTGTTGTTTTCAATAATAATTATCTTACTCATTAAAACTTACGTAAAACTTTTAATATAATATTATTTTAGTCATAAAAACATGTGTAACTAATTTTTAACCTATTTCTGACAAAATGAGGTCGTAAGTCGACATCGTAAGTGGAGTGGCCAAGGTACACCATCGCGACAACTTCACTTAATAAGCTTGATACACCAAGTTGCGATTGAAGTTAGGATCTGACACTCATGCCTTCTAGTAGCTAGATATACTAAGATTAGATTATAATATAACAATTTTGCATGCAACACTTTGATTAAACTGGAATAATATAAAGCTTACGAAACCTACTTTATGAGTGTAAAACAATAAATTACCTTTTTAGTCACACAACGCCGGTGTTTTGCAACTAACTTCACATTAATGTGGACAAATGATGTTTCAAATACTACAGACAACAATTCCTATAAACACGGAATTTAAAAAAAAAGATGTGATTGTCCTAGATACAACTCTGTCCAAGGTACAACAGTTTCCCCTACTTAATTTATTTCATGCTCTATAGATACCGAACTACCCGT
>MOOZ01000176.1:567364-588808 GCA_002930495.1 Cecropterus lyciades
AATATTAGCGTTCTGCACTTCTCCTACATAGAAACTATAAGTGTGCATAATTTCATACTCCTCCGTCCGCGCAATTTTTGTAAAAAGGAGTCCAAAGCTTTTGCTTCACGTACGTATTAATATAATGATATTATCTTGTCGCACTTCTCTTCTACATGACATTTAACGATCAAATTTCGATCTCGTACAAACGCGCAGTACGTTCCTATTCGTAAAAAAGGATCGTCCGTTTTCGTTTCACGTCCTAACGAAAAGACGTCCTAACCGACTGATTCATAATTGCAGAGCCTAAATTAATTGAGATAAAAATACGTGAAGATTGACAATGGGTTTGTTTTTAATGTAGCCGCCCCCTACGGAAGGATTTGTTAATATTCCAAATGACTTAACTTACTGAAAGACCATGAGTATTTCATACTTTTTTATTATCATCCCTAAGGGAGTGAAATAGGAGTTGAAAGCTTATTTGCCTAATTTGAAGAAGGCTTTATAAAACTTAATATTTGGCTATCTAGATAAAAATAATGAAATTTATTTTACGAAATAACTTTATTTTACGAAACAGTGAATTTCGTAAAATAAAGTCCTAAGAAGACAAAATAGGCGTTAAAATTTTGAAAATCCTACATTTAAATGCAAATAGCACTTGCATTTAGATGTAGGATAAATTCTTAAATCTGTTAATGTCTGAAAGTCGAACCTCGGATCTTTTGATAAAAACAGACTAGACTACCACTACACGTGTATCAGCTATATTGATACACAAAGGAGAAAAACAAGCAAAGCCCAAAGAAGAAATCAGATGCAATTCGTCATTCAGATGTGTTCGGCCAGGAAATTAATCCGGAACCCTGCGAGTAACAAATATGTAGAGTGACCGCTGCGTGCATATACAACGATTACTCGACATAAAGTGTCGATGCTATTCCGCTCGGTGCAAATTAAAAGGACCTGATGCAAAATTGCATTTTTAGAAAATAATGAAATTGTGTTGAAATTTAAGAAAGTTTCTTAAAGCGTTCAGTTATTGAAGAGACGTAACATTTAAGATTCTCCTTTTTTATTTCAAAATGATCGCTTTTTAACTCGCTAGACTACGTTATTAGGAGTCATTGATCAGAGATCAATCCCTTTCCTTCTAAGGGTTAACCCATAAATTACGTCATACATTAATGAGATATGAGGGGATCGATGAAGTGTGACAATGTTTTGGTTGGAAAAGAGAGACTTTCTTAAATGAACTCCTCACAAGGCGTAAGGAGTAAATTTTTGTTCAATTTCATATGTTTGATTTGATTTGTTTTGAACATTACATGAAAATAAATAAAAGTGCGGAACTGCTGTTTTAATTTAATAATTTATATGTCTAAGATTACTGAATATGTGACATCAATAAGAAAGGGAGGGTCTCAAAAAAGTGACCAGCTGTGACAAGGAATGGGGAGAGGTCATTAATTCATAAAATTCCTGTGGCGTAATATATTAAAAACTTTGTGTAGTCGCAATCGCATCGCACGCTTTACCTCAATGTGTACCTACCGCAGTTCCCCGCCATTTTCACACGTCAATTGTTACGTGAAATTAAAATACGCTTCAGTTCAATCAATGTACTCATGGGGATGAAACGTTACAACCAAAAACATGTACTTATCGATACATTCCTTCCGATACCAACTACTTTTTGTATCGATACTTCATTAAGTATCGAATAGGTATACCTACGATACAATATATCACAAGTACTTACTTCTTTCGTATAACATACGATACGAGTAGGTAATTTTGAGGTAAAAATTTACAGAAGCTAGTATTTTCGGGAAGCACTACAAAAACTGATCTGTTTCATAGAGTTCGTTTTTACATTTATATGTGCATATTAACACAAGACATCTATACTTGTTACAATGTATTTCATTCTGAATTTTACACAAAAATAATCACAATCGATGTGAGTTAGTATGTATAGATAAATTTCGACCAATAACAAGTAAGTATCGTTGATTTATGACCGACATTATTTCGAACAAAAATATCGATACTACATTGGGATTGTTAAACCCTATGTACTGGAACACACTTCTATTATTTTAAAATTATAGGAATATTGTTCGTCATTAATATTATTGTCAACAATTGTAACAGTTCTAAATAGTAATAAAGGACACTTGCAATAAACCGAACGCTCGTAGGTGATAATCAGCTATTCCGAGTGTTACGAGTCCATAGGGTTTAACAATATAAAGTATTGATATGTTTGCTCGAAACAATATATATATGTTATATTTTTTGTTAGTGGCGTTGATTTTAATTGAATCAATTATAGCGCCGTAGCACAGCGGTTTGTGGTACGAAGACTCAAATCTGTGTGACGAATAAATGTTTTTTTCATTGCCTATCTTGCATATCGCGGGCAATACCAGAATAAAAAGAAAATTTAGATAATCCTGCTCGACCTACTTGTGAACAATGAAGAACACAATCCTGTTTAATGTCTCACAGGGGAACTCTTGAACATAGGTCGTAACACGCCATGGCTTATAGATATAGGCTATATGTTCCATCGCTGGGCACGGACGCGGATCTCCTTTCAGCATGTGAATAATTGGGGTCACATTTTATCACGCTGGCCAAACTGCCAGCGAAGTAGGATTTACTTTCTATTAAAATACTTTGAAAAACTCAGCACGATTTCATCACGTTGTTTCTCTGCGCCTTTAAGGCATATTATAAGAAAGTGATTGCGATAAAATTATCTGTTACATTAATCAACATTTTTAAGAACTATCTCTACTCTCTACTTGACGGGACAACTTTGCCATCATATGCCAAGAGTTGATTATATCATCTCTTGTCGTGATGATGACCGCATAGAAATATTACGCACTATTCTGTTGAAATCCGCGGGAAGAGAGAGGATAGCGCTTATTGGGGTAACAACCATGCGGCTCTATACCTACATAGATAAAAAATACAACATATCATTTATAAAGTACCATTAATATCATTTACTCGTGTGTCGCTACGGAATATAAAAATAGTCGTCTTTAATTAGTGCAATATATCGAAATCAAAAGTAACCTACAAGTTGACTAGGTGAATAAGCTATATCCATGCAAAATTTGACGTAAATCGGGCCAGTGGTTCTTGCGTGATTGAGTAAAAAACAGACACACAGACCATGTCATTTTAATATATTTTTATAGATAATATAACATATACCTAGATTGAATACAAAAATATCGCTACTAGTGGATGTACTTAGAAAAATTACACCTTAATATTATTTGATAAAACCTCATAGATATGATTAGGTATTTAATTGTAGACTGATAGCAGTACTCAAGTTAAAGTAAGCAAAGCTTCAGGTGCGAAGCGGTTAGACCGTCAGTTAACAAACTTGTTGACTGAACTGAATAGTTACTAAATCCTTTAATTCTAGCATAGCATTTTATTTGAGTACCTATAACCAATTTAACTCAAATACATTATTTATTAAATTCTAATCTTTCTATAAGACTAATACGTTTATTAATTTAATTAGAACACATTGAAACTAGTGCCTAATATCAGTGATTCAATATAACCTCGATTAAACACATTCTATACCTAATTGGTCATTTGATGTTTGGTTTAATTTTTCATATCAAATATAACGTATATTTGACTTCTTCTGAGGACCAAGTTCGTACTGGATCGCTTAACACTGCTGTTATGAGCTTAAAAAGGCCTGGCGGAGGTGTCAGGTAAGTAGTTTTATGGATATGCTGTACCCATAAACATTTTTTCTAAACGATAACGTTATTTACCGATGTAATCGCTAATTTAACAGATTTACTATAATGTAATAATAATAAGGTACACGATGTAGAGCTCAAGTACATGATATTACTTAATACAATTATAGGCTTGCGCTCAAGATTTATGTTTAAGCCTCTGGATAACATAGATAATGATGCTAATGATGAATTCGTTCGTGCAGACTATAATATAATCTGTCAATCCATTAGACTTTTGAGATCTACTGCAAAGGCTATACAAAGGCTGTACAAAGGCTATTCCTACCTATGACAACGCCCTCAACGTTGTCAATAGTCACCGGGTCCTGGCAAGAATGTCGACACCAGTGGCGGGTTTTGATGCTATTTCACCTATGTTACATCCAAGGAAATGAAATTCCCAAAAATAATTTATATTTTATCTTTAATAAAAAGCCTAAATCTATAAAGCTCTCTATCTATAAAGCTATCTATCACGTTCCTAACTTTAAAAATGTGGAATTTCTTTATAGAATTCCAACACCCTTAATTGTGGAACTATCCGTCATGGATACCCTTCTTACACGGGAGACAGAGGATATCCCTCTGTTATCCCCGTTACACTACTCCCGTCTTTCTTTGTATCCAGAGTTTTTCCGCTTTTGTGTATTTCCGCGGCCTGGCTGGCGTTGGACCGTTGCACAAAACTTTGAACTCCTATTTCTCACCTTTTTTGACCTCGAGGGGAAAACTTCAAAAGGTAAGGATGCCTGATTATGTGGGATTTTTACCGCAGTTAAATCTCCCTGGTGGAGCGCGATGCCCCTTTCGAGGAGGCTGGACCCTGGAAGGCCCGTTTTAATCGCCTCTTGCTACCTTTGATGGTTTTCCATTCGAGAACCGACAAAAAGACCAAAAACGGTGAAATAGATGATTCATAATATCAAACTGTAAAGCTTAATATTAAGTTTCATTAAGCTTGCATCTATATTGGCAAACTTTCCTACAAACTTTCATCCCCTATTTAAGCCTTTTAGGGCTTCGTTTTCGAAAACGACGAAATCGATGTTTTAGTATATCAAACCATAAAGCCAAATACGAAGTACCATACTACTTTCATCAAAATTGGCGGACTTTCAAATAAACATGAAACCCCTATTACACTCTCTTAGTGTTCGATCTTAGTGATCGATTACCAAAATCAGTAAAATAGATTTTCTATTATATCAAACTTTACAGCCAAATACTTACAAAGTTTCATTGAGCTTGCATCCATATTCCCGATATTTCATACAAACTTGCAACCCCTATTTTGCCTTGTGAGGGGTTGATTTCCATAAAACATTGAGATAGATATGCAATTACATCAAATCACAAAGCGCAATACTAAGCTTCATTGAGTTTCCATAAAATTGGCGAACTTTAGAAAACTTGCAACCCTTATTTCCCACATTAAGGGTTGATTAATCGATATTGGTTAAATATGTGTTTCATTTTATCAAACCATAAAGCCA
Source organism: Cecropterus lyciades (assembly GCA_002930495.1). NCBI lineage: Eukaryota > Metazoa > Arthropoda > Insecta > Lepidoptera > Hesperiidae > Cecropterus > Cecropterus lyciades. Next base: position 572,634 of record MOOZ01000176.1, read on the forward strand.
AATACCAAGTGTCATTGGGTTTGCATCAAAATTGACGGACTTCTGAAAAAAACCGTCAACCCCTATTTAACTCTCTTAGGGGTTGATTTTTGCTAAAACAATGAAATGACATTTCATTATATCAAACCACAGCGCTAAATACTAAGTTTCATTGAGCTTGTATCAAAATTGACGGACTTTCATATAAACTTTCATCCCCTATTTAACCCTCTTAGGGGTGGAATTTCAGAAAACCCGTTCTTAGCCTACGTCATAAAAGGAACCTCTTATGAAAATATCATGTTTCTAACTTCAATAGTTTAGGTTCTGCAATGAGTTTGGTCAATAGGTGAGTGAGCACCTATCGCTTTTATATATAGATGTACGTTTTAGAAATTAAAATTATACTTATTAACCAGCTTCTGGTCATTGAACTAAGGCTTAATTCCTCTTATTCTGATAGAAATCGCTCAGAGTTAATAATTAAGGTCGATAATGATAAGAATGTTTATTATGATGCAAGCACACATTTCTCAAACAAGACCATTTAATTAAATGTCCGAACTACTTTAATATTAGAAATTAATTTTGTATAAAACAAAAATATTTAACATAAATTAAAGCTCTCTCTAAAAGTAATAACCTAATAATTTTGTCCTTCAATAGAAGTACTCAAAAGTGTCTAGACTGTGGTTAATGACATTGCAATATGAGAAGCAAGACCAGTTTAAATAAATAGACATTTCAAATATAAATTAATGAATAAATTTATATAATGCCGGAGAAGATAAAATATATAAAATCCCATCAAAACATTCCTATATAACAGTATGCCTAGGTATAGGTATGAAATTTTAGAACCTTTCTGGAGTTGTTCAGGTATTTTATTGTTAGGTAGCTTTGGCAATATTAAGCTAGTTAATTACGTGATAACTTTCTTTTAACTAAACACGCACACGCTTTAAAATACACGCATTCTACACTCATAGCCCCACACTAGGATTCCTCCTGAGTCGTGGATGTCATGGACACAAAGACGAATACACAAGCACCCAGACCCAGAACAGAAATCTAAATTCATCATTCAGATTTCTGTCTGGCTGGGAATCGAACCTGGGACCCACTGCGTTAGACCGGTATGGCGACGGCCCCACCACGCGAGTCGTCATTGTAAGCATATATTATCCAATTTTATCTTATGTAGGTAAAACTTGTTTCGTTTAGTAAAGACCTTGTAATTTTGACGATATTTTACTAACCGAGTCAATAATCTTTATCCAGTCCTAAGTATGAATTCTGAATTATAATTGGTAGCTATTATAATTGATAGTATTTAGTTTAGAAAGTAACATTTACGAATATACATAGTACATTATGAACTACATCTTGCTGTGCCCCACGGCTTCACCCGCTACTACGTAAGTAAAAGATAAGCAAACAAATGTGGCGGGATGTTATGGCCAATAGCCTTCCTCAATTAATGTACTATAAACATAAAATTACTTGTTCAATTCGAACCAGTAGTTCCTGAGGTTAGCGCGTTCAACCAAATAAACAAACTCTTCAGCTTTATAATGTTAGTAAGTATAGATATTAATATAGATTCGTTATTGTAAGATTTTTGTTTACATTGCAACAAGAGTACAGGCACAGATTTAATTATACATCTGTATCTCTCTAGTTGAGTTCACTTAAATTAATCCTATGTGAGTTAACTTATTTTATTATAAACATTTTTTGTCCAGTTAAATCTTTGTAGTATTCTTTATGTTACTTATATTTCGAAGATGGTAGAACTCTTTGTGGTTCGACTTCGGGAGCACCGCCGCCACACCTATTTCTGCCTAATAACAGCAGCGCTGCTGTGTTCTGGCCTGAAGGGTTTGGTAAGGGAGACATACTTTTTCGAGGCAGTCCATCTCTGTCCTCAGGGGTAGCAACGCACCTGTGGCTATCCTTAGATGAGACTTTGATCTTACCTAGGGTTGATTACAGATGTCCATGGGCGGCAGTAACCACTTACCATCAGGAGAGCTGCATGCTCGTTTGCTACTTTGATACTGTAAAAAAAATTAGATTTTTTGTAAGTTTAAGTTAGTTTTAAGCAATACGACGAGCATGCAGTTATACATTACATAGTAATACAATTTATGTGATGAGGCGTACCTCATCACTATTGAAGTTATTCTGGGCGAAAGCCCTAATTATTTAAAACGTTCAAGTTAATATTTACTTTAATATTCCGCTAAGTTACCACTTAGCCATGCGCTACTGGGCATGGAACCTTTTCAACAAAAAAGTAATTAAATGTTCAAACTGCAGGCCGAAATGTGCAGTTAGCGTTTGTCACTGCGCTGTCGTCGTAAATTTTATAATTTGGCGCAAACAGTACTACAAATATTAATCACAATCATGCCAGTATGGTGCATGTTATTGTTTATATAGGTATTTACCTAGGATAGGTACTAGCGATTTCTTTAAAGTACTATTTAGTATCTGAAGGAAGTACTACAATAATATACCATTGGTTTGAAGGTGGTAGAACCCTTTGTTGTTCGACGCCGGAGACACCACCGCCAGGTCTGTTTATGCCTAATAACAGCAGTGTTAAGCGCTGCTGTGTTTTGGTCTGATAAGTGTGGTATCAGACATGCTTGCAACGCCTCCGCGTTCCAACTTGGTCCTCAGAAGGAGTCCGCATCTTTCACAAACCTCAGTTAAGTTCCTGGACTTATCTGGAATTGATTACAGATGTCCATGGGCGGCAGTGGCTACTTACCGTAAGGTGGATTGAATTCTCGTTTGATGTTTCAATATTATAACAAAGACGTGAACATTAAAATCAATATACCTTTTTAACCATTTTTATAAGACAGACTTTTACAGTAACTTAATAAATACTTATTTATTTTTTGGATTGGTGGATTTAGTGCCACTATCTTGCATTTTTTTTTTGCTAAATTAGGTTAGTTCTAAACGATTAAATTTTTACAAATTTCAACTCAAAATGATATGAACAGTGTATAATTGTTAGCGATTGATTTATTAGCTGGTAGGTATTACACGAGTCCCTGTATTTCCGGGATCAGGATAGGGTACTGTATTCTGTGCCTGTCGTAAGAGGCGACTAAAAGGGCGCTTTCGGGGTTGCGGGATCTCGAACCGTTCAGCCAGGTGACCCTGGGACGGACGGTGGTATGTGTGTTCGCATACCGTGCGTACAGACGGTGCGCTGGGCCAAGCTGCTCACCTGGGTGGAGCCCGATGGGGCAATGCGCTGAGAAGATTCCGGTTGTGTTCCTTTGGAGATCCCGGAGTCCTCTTCTGTAGATGATAGAGTCCGGTCTAGGTACTCGTTACACTAATATTATTTACAGGAAGTCTGTGCATTGCAGTGCTAAAATAATAATAACTAAGATATTAATTAAGATTTATGAATTTTGTTAAAGTGGCTATTTAAATAGCACAACCTCACAACACAGCACTAAACCTAAGTAGATATAAAACAGTATCCCCTCTGGAAATCCGTTGTATAGATAGTTCATTACGGGAAAGGGGTGTTTGGTAAACAATTAATCGCAAACACTCATCAAGGCTCGTCCGCGCGTTCGCGCAACTGTCAGTGTTATGTCAGTGAAGGTAAAAGTTTGCATACATTTAGCATATAGGCGTTCTCCTGCATATGCATGCGAGTCTGGTACAGCCGGCTGAGTCACATAAAATAAGGAAATATGAGAAGGAGGTACCTGAATTTTAGTACATATAAACTGGTACCTACTAGGTCGGTACCTATAACTATTGGGAAACCAATTATTTTTCAATTTTGTAACTTATATGCAAAAGAAATTATAGGCAGGTACTCTTTTATTATATTATATGGAGTTGCTTAAATTTGTCCATAAACGGCAATGGCCACTTTTCATTAGGTGGACTGAATGCTCGTTTGCTTACTTCTATATTATAAATAATAATGATGATGATAGATATCTATGTCATGAGCAATCACGTCATGAGCATTTTTTGAAATATAGAGTTCTTATGTTCATAATAATCTCATTATATTTTACATACCACGATAATTTTATTTATATTACACTACCTGTACGCTGCGCACGTTGCCACGCCACTAAGTGAAATAAATTTGAAGGAAAGACATTTAACAAATATTTAATTCATTTTGACTTATTTTATTGATTTTGTTCATTTCGATTTGAAATTCATTGGAATGACAATGGCGCCATCTGTCGAAAATTGGTCGTACCGACTCAGAAACCTTCGTAGGCACATGCACAACAACTTTGCTAAAGATCATCACATGATTAAATGCATAGTTTACGATTCTATAAAGGACATATAGACAAACATTGATTTTTATATATATAGAAGATTATTTCTGTATGTATAATGTAAGGTAAATATGTTTTTTTTTTATTTATTTTTTATTTATTTTTGTAAATAAATAAAAAAAAAGAAAATAAAAAAAACATATTTACCTTTTAACTACATACGTATATGGAGGTAAATAAAATTACGTAAACATTGTATCAATCTTATTTATTTTGATAATTACGTGGAATTTTCAGTGACGTTTACAGAGGCAATGAATATTTTAAGCGGTAGGTAGAATCAATAAAAAGGAACACTACATTCATGACTACCTACTATATTAGTAACTAATCGGTAAGTTAAAACATGAGCTCATTAATAAATCGTTAAATTAAATTAATAATCGTTGCAATCCATATCTATTTTAACCTTTCAGTGATTTTATTCCTTAAAGACATAACGTATAATGCAAAACTTCAATCACGAAGCATTATAATAATATCTTTGTCCGATAGAAATCGCATAAAACGTAGCTACGTTTAACTAAACCACCAAACCCTATCGAATGCTTAAAAACATAATGCGGTCTGAACGAGAGCTATCTCGCCGGGACCCGCCATTGTGACTCAAGTGGGCCAATTCTGCTATTCACCGGCCACTTGCGCCATCCGTCGTGTAAACACACACGATGTAGGAACCAGACTGACTCCGCTTATGGATACGGTATATTGTTTTTAACTTATAAATAAAAATACATAGCTATAAATATTAATTTACAATAAAATTTATAATAATTTATAATAAAATTACAAAGCTAAACTTGTTATAGACTAGATAAATTTTAATGAAATAAAGAGTAAATGTTACCTCGAAACGTACTTTAAATAAATTTTCAATCTTTTGATTGAATGCAGTAATTTCGATTTGGTGCGATATTACATACCGACAAAAGGAACAAAATATATATATATATTTATAAATTTGTATTATTCCAAACTATTTTGCAGATATACTTATGTAATATACACGTGAAAATTTAATTTATTTTTATGAAAAAAATTAAATTCAGCTTTTATTTCTGATTTCTGGGATTTTCCAATAAGGGAAATTTCAGAGATTTGCTCAGCCGTTCGGTACATGCACATCATTCAAGATCTTGAACGATGTGCATTGAGTTTGACAAGTTATTGTTAATACACGTAATTGGTAATAAAAATTGCTGTACATAGATAAGGTAACAAAGAAATGAAAGTGTTCAGGAAAATCTCTTTATATTGGGCAATATTTTGTACATCGTGTACTGTATAACATTTACTATAATTGTCATCTATCCCTTTCATAATGTTACAATATTCTCAAAATTTTAAACAGCTCAGATACTGAACATGTCCATTTCTTTCCAGTGCAATGTAAAGTTACATGGAACTATTATTGTGTTTTTATTTATCGGGCACGATGAATGGCTCTGCGTGCGTTTTCGGTCTTTTGTACCGATCTCTACCACTTCAAGTCGAACGGTGCGATGAGCACGAATGTGGCCGCTGACGGGTTGACGGGTTACTCCCTGGGCTTTTTGTTGCGTAGGAAATACGCTTGGTTCGCTAATATAAACGCAATTTGGATGCTCGTCAAAGTTTATCCATTCGATTAGTATTGTGCAAATAGTTTTATCAAACCATTGTAACCGTAAACATATTGTGACTTCACACATTTTTTTCAATACGATTCGTATAAATTACTTTTATTGTATGTACTTACTAAGCTATTAAGCGATATTAAGCTAAGGCTAGCGAGGGCAATAATTACAAAGAAATCCTCATGATGATTTACAGAAAAAGATGTTGTCAGGTAGGAATGGCGACTCCATCTAACTCCTATTTCCTTTTACTCTGTATCTCAAGTCGGTATTACGTTCAATTTATGGTGACAATAGTAAAATTGTTCGTTATATATTTATTACTTAACTTCAGTGTTGTGGCACAATAAATTATTCTGTGGAGTCTTGCGCCTCAACAAAGTTTTTAATTTTATCAGGACACGATGGCTCTATCTTTGTGTCACAGCACCCGTCAACATTAATGCACGCGTGGTATTTGAACATTATTTTGTTACATAGGTATTTTAAACTTACATATTCGTTTAAAATTAAGTGCTTGCGATAAATAAGTTATTTAATATTAATATCATGTTTATTTTCATGCTATTAATATCATGTTTATTAAAACACCTTCGCAAATGATTACTATTATTATGGTTATGGTGATTCAACCTCAAAAGATAGATAGACTTATGCTGTCGCGGACTTATTTTTAGAACTTTTAGAGGGGAATAATTTCGTAACACATGACTTTAACGCACGCAAGAAAAGGTTTAAAAAAATATTTTCCCGTTTTTCTTCACTCATTTTAGTCATAGGATGCCATTTAGTGATAGGATTTATAACCTATAGCCTTTCTCAAAAAATGGACTATTCAACACAAACTGAAGAGTTTGTTTGTTCCGTTGAACGTGTTCTATACTAATTATTTTTATTTAATATTATAAAGCTGAAGAGCTTTATAATATTAATTAAAAATAATTAGTATAAATGGACGGTTCGACCTCCAACTCTTGCCGCCCGCATCCCTTGAAGCCCACTTTTAGTCGCCTCTTACGACATTCGAGGGATGCCATAGCCCTATTTTGATTCCGGAGTTACAGGGATGAACCCATCTGGCCTACCACCTCATAACCTTATATTAAAAGTCGGCATTCCTGTCATGCTGTTAAGCAACTTGAGCACCTCCAATATTTGTAAACGTACCAGTTTTTTAATCCAATGAAGTGGGCACGGGTCTGCTAGTATAAATATATACCTATGTAGGAAAAAGGAAATGCCGCCCCCAAAACGTGCAGCCCGGGGCCATGGCAACCGTACTGGATACAGTTCTCTCGTTATGATTCAGCGTAATATATTATGTTAAGGCTGACTTGTGTACTATTATGTACTAAACATAAATGTAATTAAATTTGTATTTTATGTTAAAAAATCATTCTAAAAGTGGATCTGAGCCTAGCTATGCATTCGTTATATTAATGTTTCATTAGTATTTTATACATCAATCTATTTTGCAATATAAAATTTTAACAATTATTTACTATTTGTTCCAATACATATGTATACCACATTCATATATGTATGAAATGATACTCAAGAAGAACTTTGAAAACGCCTTTTATATTATTGTATCGGTACTCATAAGACCTCAACGAGTCCTAGAGCGTTAGGTTGGTCATTTTCAAAACTACATATAAATCTTTAAATAAGTAGCAGTAAAATAAACGAAAGAACACCACAAATAAAATAGACCGGACACAAATAAACGAGCAAAAACGAGATTCACGTTCGAGCGTTTAACTACAGCCGCAGTCTGGCATCCGATATCGATTCGCGAGTCTACGATTTTTTGCACGTAATTTGTGCTTCGAAATTTGGCTGTCCCTAGCTAGCTCTCTAGCAATTTCTAAACTTAGCAATTGACCGTTACCTATTTATTTTTTTAGCTTATTTATTTATTCAGCTTGTTTCATTTGCTTTCTGTTGCAAGTAAACTACAAAAACAAAACTATGAGCACAATATTAAATAAAATTGTATATTATTACATTATATTTATTGTAAATTGTAAATTTAATTAATCATTTTTTAATTAATTAGGTGCACGACCTGTTTATTTTAACTTTAGCAATATAATTTATACATATATATTTGGCTACGTTGGTGAACCTTTAATAAATAAATAAGTATCGCATCGTGTAAAATGTTGAAAAGCCTCTTTGTTACAGCACTTTCATCACGTTGGGTCGAAACAATACAGGACGCTGCTCTGTTTGGTGACCGCAGTTCTTGCATAGTATCATATCAGGTAGTATTAACATTATAATATTACGGAAGAAGTCTCTGCTCATCTCCTGGCTTTTGTTATTTGGGTACCTAACATTTATACTATAAATTATATACAATTTAATGAAATAACCCATGCAAATAAATAGTTTCGTAAAGTTGATCACAGATATATTCGTAGATCTCCCTGATTTTGAATTCATAATAAGGTCAAGTTGGGTAACTTTGAATGATTTTCTTATAATTTTTTAAAATACAAAAGAATGGAATAACCTTTATAAACCTTATATGTTTTGTTGAATAATAAGTGTCTTTTTACACCGAAAATTTCAAGTTTTGACTGTATTTCCGAGTATTTGAAAAAAAAAATAGAGAAAATTAGGCTTTAGAGGATGCCAGGTTTGTTTCTGGCATAACATGACCATCCCCCTAAATATTATTTTTGCAATACAGATATAGTTAGTACATCCTTATTACTTACCTGTTCAATACATCTAGGGAATAAACTTCCGTCATCTGTCACAAAACAAACCTACACAATAAACTCCTGGTTGTGTTTTTTAGTATTTTTTTACTTCTGAACTACTAATTAGAACACCGCCAACATACTCCTGCATAGTAGTAGAAAATATTTTAAAAAATTACTAACCCTTTGTCAATGCTACCGTAAGCTAAAAGAATGCAATTGGGTATTTTCGAACCTTTTAAAGTTACCCAAATTTAAAAATAATAGGAGTGATCCACAAATTTACCACTTTTAGGATATAAAAAGAATTATCAAATTATATGAAAAATTTGCAAGTTCATGTATATTTTACCATAAAAAAGCGAAAGTTACGTGATTTACATAACTTTTAATAATAAGTTGTATATGTAGCACACTTTTCAATGCTAAAAGACCGCGAACAAAATCTGTCAAAACTTGTTTTACGAGTTTTAGTTTTAAGCAACATTTGACATCTAAAAATTTTGGCATTTCCGTTTTACGCAATAATTAGTTATATACCAGGCTCGAAGTGTTGGAAAAAAATTAGAATAATGAAACCAGTTTTATACAAAGTTACACGGAAATTAAAAGTTACCCAACTTGACTGTAGTGTTTTGGACTAAATTATATAATTATAAATTATGGATTTACGTTTAAAAAACGTATTTTATATATTATCAAGAATGACATTAAGTTTCAACTTCCAGCAATAGATATTAATTTTTCCAAGCGAGGAAACACAAGAACATTATTAGCTCAAATCCAATCTTCTCAGTTGGTACTTGAGTAGTTCTGATAGCAATAACTCCTGCAGCATCAATTTGAAATTGCCAATTGTTGTCGATAGTCAAGTACATACTTGGAAATCTAACTCAGGTTCTCGCTTATGAAATAAAATCGTAATAAAATAAAGGCTATGCTGTTTGAAATAGAAGAAGGAAGGTTCATTTTGATTTGATAATTTAATATCTGTTATCTACATACGACAACCTTTAATTTTTACAGGCATCCTCCAGTAGCGAAGCTTCGTTACATTTAGGTATATAAAGACTAAATTAAAAACCGGTTTCCAAAATGGGGGAGGTTCTCAATTCGACTGTGTTTTTTTTTATGTTTGTTACTTTCGAAGTATAAAGTGTAACCTGGGTGAACCAATTTTGACATTTTTTCATACATAGTATATAGTTCTTATATATTTGTTGTACATAGATTGGTCGTCGTAACCTAACAAAATATGTTGAGCGTCGACTTCGGGACTATGTACTATGTATGTAAGAAACAAACATATATTTAATTTTTTTGTTGCTTTTTTGTGGCATAGAAGTCAGCGTTTGAACAGCGTTAAGCGTTGATGTGTTCTGTTTTGAAGCGTGTGGTAAGTGAGAAACACTAATAGGTAGGTACTAGACATTCCAACTTATTCTTCAGATACAGTAAGTGTCGGACTTTGATTAAATACATATGTCCATGGGCAGCACACAGTCACGGTCCGGTAGACATACTCGTTTGCTACGTTAGCATAATGTAGCTTCCTCGCACGTTGTCGCTTGTTTATCCTAATTATTTATTGGCTCGAAATTTTTACGCCTTGAAATAAATCTCTAGATTCTGTATAAAATTAGTACATATTTGAAATTTGTATAGTTACACATCTGTGTTCAGGTCACTGCATTAATTTATAAGTGGACCTAGATTGGGGACAAATGGGATAAGGGTTCCGTATTTCGTATTGACCCTAATAATAAGGGTATGAGGTAATTGATCAGGCTAATCAGGGTAAGTAATAAGGCTAATCCGGGTAATATTTAAGAAGAAAAGAAATATATTTAACTTTTGTTCTTAGTATTTTCTTAACAACAATACAGAAGAGTGTTTTCTATTATGCCACATGTTTTAATTATTATTAAGAATATCTAAATCATTATGTAAAATCATTATGTAAAGACATACTTGGTCGTTGTAAGATTGTTTTTGAATTTAATAATAGGGTATGAGTATTTGACTTACATACTACACAAATACATCGTTGTTATTCACCGAAAGTCGTAAGTGCTCTGTTGGGTGTATATAGAATGTTGACATAGAGACGACAGATAGATCAGTGTATTCAAGTTGTAGCTTGTAACAATAGTCTCTTGCTTACTTGTTGGGTAACAAATAGGGTTGTAACGGAGGCTATCTTAGCGGAAGCGGAGGCGGATGCAGAGGTTAACGGAAGTGTAGGCGAAGGTGAACTTTACATAGTACAGTTCTTATAAAAAGTCAAATAATTACAAGTAATCAAAATTAAGAAGAGGAAAATTATATTCACGAATAACAGTTTTGCGGATTTGTTGCCTTCCGTGCCGGCTGTCACTAAATAAATAATTGTTCACTTAGCACTGAACTTGATATCGCTGATAAGTAAGTGCGAAATATGGGAGGAAAAACTTTATATTTGATGTTATATCTCTTATAGATGTTATATCACAATAAAGATATTTATCTTGTTGCAATATGTAGCTAAGGGGCCGCGTCGCCTAGCGTCCCTCCTTGCGCGTTGTACATCAAGATCAACGTAAATAAACCTCCGTCATAACTCCGCAAAAAATTTGCTGAGGCGGATGAGGAAGTGGAGGTTCGATTTTTTGCAGAAGTTCCGCAGTAACGGAGGTGGAGTTCCGTTACAACCCTAGTAACAAAGATCTGTAGCAACTAGTCTGAGTTAATAAAGAGTTGAGGTCTGTTGACACGATCTGGCTTGTGTCAAGAATCAACAACAGCATTGAAGTTAAACTTGGAATCAACGACGAAGCTTAAGCGCAAAAACTGCTAAAGACACTGATTTTTTCTCAAGTCAGAACATTAATTTAAGGGCACGTATTTTTTAAATTATAACCATTTCATTAACACCCGAGTTTATTAAAGCAGGTATATGAATATCTAAATATTTTATATAATACTCGAATAAAGGTGTAACGTTTTCAATGGGGAGTGACAACGATATAATTATATAGGGAGAACATGCAAGCGGCAGACTAGGATTTATTTGTATATAGGTAGGTTATAAGTAGTTTAATAATTTGTGACCGTCAAAACCCAAAAATATTCGCTTATTAATTGCTTATAATAATATAATAATTGCTTATTTCATAAATTTCACGATTCATAAGCCTGGTTACGGTTATGTGGGATTTTGATTTTAACCCATTAACCCCCCTCCGCCCCTCCTCCGGTGGCCGTCCTCGGCGCTACGAAAAAGACTCCGGGATCTCCAGAGGAACGCAACCGGAGTCCTCTGAGCGCGTTGCCCTTCCGGTCCGGAAGTCCACCATATCATCTGGTGGTGAGCTTAAAAATATGTTGCTCTCATTTTGACGTCAGAATGGCTGGTAAGCATTTTTAGACACAATTACGAAGCTAAATGTGATTGTTGACCTGCGGTTCTGACGGTCACAATAATTTTTTTCAGTCAAAAGTATATTCCTCAAAAAATATTTTTTTGTCTTTTTTGTCTCGTACTGCCAGCTATTCTGCATATTTCTATTAAAAGTGTAGGCAGTTCCAAAATCCGACGTAAAAAATATAGAGGACTTCGTTCCAGTCAGAGTTTTTGCATACCAATAAAGACAGCTACGTATTTAGAGCAGGTGGAATTTCATTTACTACCCAGTGGGTGGGACAAGTTCTGCGTCAATAAAGACCGTGCACCACACGTGCCACCAACACGGAAAATTCCGGCCGTTAAGCTCAGGGAGCTCGAATCACTGACTTGCCACCGCGGACGAGAGTCCAATTTCTTTTGCCGCAGCGAAAATCTTATGCGAAAAGGGACCAGCTTTCCCCTATCGTAAACATAGGGTTGTATTTTACTATAGAGTAGTGGAGGATCATAGAACAGTCCATGCAAGGTTGATAGTTACAAGTAGTAGGTCAGAAATCAGAACCAGTTAATTAAATGAGTTAGTTTAAATTCATTTGAATATATTTCCAAATGCCTCATAAATACGTTTTATACTAGCTTCTTGGCTTATAACATGCTTTACACAAAAGGTATTAGGTACGTACATTTTCAAATGTCGAGAATATTTCAAGTGTTAGCGAAACAATAAACTCGTAATATAAAAAAGTGGTCCACTTTATATAGGTAGGTGAACTCATATTACTGAAATATATATTACTGAAAGTTGTAATTAGTGCACTACCTCAAGCGCTCCGCGTTTTGAGACGTGCGATATGACAAAATATTTACTGAAGAGAATGAACAAGAGGCGGATCGAACGCTAAATAATAACAATTCACAAGTCAGAGTTAACAAAAAGTACGTATAAAGTACCTATTTCACATTCTATGACATATTCTATGTGAACTTAAGCTTGAAGCGTTTGAGCTTGGGATTTAGAGGCGGCGTCGGCTGGCGGTCTTCAATGCACGTTATTTTTTAAATATAAATCTTAATGAAACGGAAGCGGCCGTGAAATCTCCGTCTTAGGGGTAATCGTAAGCCCTCATAGCCGTTAAAAGCAGAAGTTACCTTGAATGAGGTTCAAGACCGCAGAATAAAAATGTATAATATGATACGATTATTCTTACTGATTTTTCTATAAATTTTTTCTTTATCACGTAGTCGATTTGAACACAAGATCTCTCGTTTCTTTGTTTGTTATTGTTTAGGCTAGGCACATGGTTTTATTTCTAAAACAGATTGAAATGATTTTGACGAATTTAGCGAAGAAATCTTGAATCTTATTAATTTATAATCTATATTAATTTCTAATTTTAGAATCCAAAGAATTGCAGTATGCATGTAAATTTTAGATGCATAGGATACTGCACAGTTTCGAGTTTAGGTTTAATATAAAATGTTGCTAATTTGGTATAAAATCAATAGATAGCATTTTTTCATGAAAATCTCCACATGAAACTGATACTGACACGAAAATGATAATCATAATAAAATATTGACAACATTACCAGATATTGTAGAAGTTTACAAAGAACATTCGAAGTATATGAGGTTGCATCAGTTCAAATGAAAATCAAAAGCAGATGAAATTAAATGCTTAAAAAATGAACGCAATGCTTTTCCAATTTCGTCGTTTTCGGCGATTTGCGTCACAATAGCATTCCAGACCACGTTCGCCCTATAGCGCATCTGTAGCGGCGGCGAATAAGCTCATTGTTTTATTATGAACAATAATTGCAAAATAAACACGGTGTATACGACATTTCCAGTATGTTTTTAAATATATCTGGGTAAAGATAAGTTTGGAGATACTTGAAATAATATTTATTTATGAAAGAATGTTACATTTTGTTCTCACGTTGAAATGTTCAACAACAATAACCACGCAGAAAACTATTGACACTAACTACTACTACTACTACAATTAACACTGTAAGTGAATTTCAATGCAATTTGTGTCCTGAAATTACCATACCTCAAGAAAACTAATAGAATAAACGAGTAGAATAACAACGTTTTATTCTAATCATTTTATAACTTTTACATATTATTTATCACCGTACGAAGACTTAGCACGAAATTCATTTGCCCACCTGTAGGTAGGGTAGTACACGTTAATTAAACAAATTGCCATGAAATAAAATTATACAAAATTCCAAGTAACTTATACTAAGAACTTACTAGCTGAAGTAGTTTAAATAGTACGACATATCGAAATCAAAAGTAGCCAATAAGTTGACCAGATAATTAACCTATATCCATGCAAAATTTCATGTAAATCGGACTAGTGGTTCTTGCGTGATTGAGTAACAAACAGACACACACGTTTTTATGGTATATTAGTATAGATATCTCTACTAAAAAAAGAGAAAAGGGTACACGTTACTATTAAACATAAATAAAAGTGAACTGGATTGGAAACATTTAATCATCGTGCGATACGAGATGCACCGAGCATTGGGGCCGGCGCCGCGTAATCTCGGGGTCGCGCGTCCGCACCCGGTCTGAAAATCATAAAACATTATGCCAGAGATTAATCCGATGTCAGCTGTGCGACCCCACCCCTCAAACGTTGATATGAATTTTATGAAGTCCGTAAGTGCCGTGATCTTGTAAACTTACTTGGGCAGTGTCTCTTTTAGGTGAAAACATGGAAACATGATAACAAGCGAATTTAATTCACCATCCCTGGTAAGGTTCTATTTAAACGTTCAGCAGGATTCAAATTTTTTGTTACAATATCATTAAACCCCTTTTAAAACAAAAATTCGTGCACAGCTGAACAGGATAAAGCATAGAAAATACAGTGAAGCAATCTTCGTCCCATTTCTTCTTCCCCAATCCAATCCGAGTGTCCAATAAGGTGAGGTGTGGTGTGTGTCGATATAGATGATAAAGTATAGAAGTTACAGTGAAGCAACCTTCGTCCCATTTCTTCTTTCCCAATCCAATCCGAGTGTCCAATAAGATGAGGTGTGGTGTCGGTCTTGAAAGGCACTACTTTCTGTCATCCCGTAAACGCCATAGGAGCGTCTTCCTATGAATCATCAACATCAACTGGTGACCACAGTTGATGTTAATATTACTTACTAAAACTATTAAACCGATGCCAGGCGTGTTCTGAAATATTGGAAAAACCCTCATAAGTGGAGGTCTATATTTTCAGGGTCGATGAATGGATGGAATCCAATCAGAATTCACTAGTAGCACACATCACGCTTACGTATAGAAGACAGGTGTCAATTCTTATCAGAACTATTTGTAATTCCACCCCAAGTTAGATTAATGGCGCTTATAATGAAAAACCGGATGGATTTTAGTTAAATCGCGCCACGCGGCCGCCACGCGCCGCGCGCCAGACGCGCTCTTAGGCTACATTACCTACGTAGTTTAAATTGATATTTCGAAATTATTCGCCCGATAACTAATAATTCTACCCACATTCTGAAGCTAACAAGCGAATACCTAACATGACAACAAAACAAACAATTCAGCCTCAAACAAAGGCGATTTCCAATAAAAGTTAAATTTTAATACGATATAAGTATGAGAAAATTAGCACTTTAGTATATTCCTTCAGTGAAGAAAGAAAACTACAACTAAATATAAAAAATATATTAATCGTACAGTTCGCTAGTTCGCTGCATTTATCGTAAAATACAGCGACTAGCAATGTTAGAAACATTAGTTAGTTATGGATAGATCCTAATTTAATTTAATAGAATCATTCGTCTTATTAGTACAGTGTTATACTTTAGTCATAATAAATATTATAAAATTGTAGATGTTAACTATATCATACAAAACTTCCATGGCGTATCAAATTTATCCACGGACTTGTGGCCACGTATGAAAACAGTAAAGTTCGGTTCACCAGAGCTTCGCACCCACGAATTCCACTTGTTGGATATTATTAAAGTTAAAACTTTTCATTTCAGTATTCCTTTTTATGTTTAAAAACAAGTGCAAAATCAACGGTCACTGTAAGAAGTGTAAAAACAGATTTATTAAATATTATATATTAATACGTGATGCCAAAACTTTGGACCCCTTTTTA
>MOOZ01000176.1:603864-620390 GCA_002930495.1 Cecropterus lyciades
TAAACGAGATACAATTGTCTTAACTATGAATATTTATACGTTGGAAGTAGCAAACGAGCGTGCAGTCTACCTAATGACAAGTAGCCGCTGCCGCCCATGGACATCTGTAAACACGTTCTTATAGAAAAGAGGTTCTATTTGAAGTCAATCACAGATGCATTGCTAGTCTTGAGGTGATCGTCTCATGTGAAAGTGCGCCGGCAACCACACCATTCACTGAACGCAAGAATTGCATCACGCTAAAATACCTACGAGTACCACTCCGACGGATACTGGCATACTCGTACTCGTTTTACCACCTTGCAAAAATATTTAAACAATTAATATTTTTCGGCACAACCACAACAAAATTGATTCAGTTTAAATCTAATGAACAACGAGTACAGGATTTGTTGAATGTGCTGGGAAAAATTCCTGCGGCCTCCGTCCCACATATTCCAGTTTTATTACAAGTGCTCCAAAGAATATATAACGTTAAAGGGTACATGCAATTCGAATATCAAACTACAGTTTATAGCGTAAAGCATCATTGTTTATTTATTTTATATTTTACAACAATTATTACAATATATAAAAATTAAATAAATATCTTATAAGTAATAAACATATCAAACAAAATATGTATTAAGACCTATATAAATATTTTGGGAGAGACCCAAGAATACTGTCTGCGTTTCTGCTTTGAATAGCCACAATTATTCTTTGGTCTAAATACGAACCTGCGTTTGGGACTCCAGAAACGTCGATCAGTCGCGAAGACAGCGGTGTGGCTTATTTATTTTTAAATCTAAAACGCAGGCAAACACAAATAGAAAAAGACACATTATCTAAAAATTATCCAAGATTATGAAAAGATTAAACCGGCGGCCAAAAGTCTGACTCCTTTTCAGAGACAAATGACGAACTAAAAGCCGAGCCCGATCTGTTCTTTCGTATTTTCTCGAAGTTTATTTATTTATTTTTGGGAAACATACAATGTATACAATGTATAATACTTATATCTATTTTCACATGGGTATAACAAACATCAGCAAAGTCTCCACTAATATGTGCTACATATTTTTTAAAGTTGTAATTTATGAACGTCAGGTGTAGGTTATTTTTAATTGATTAATAGTAATATAAATATAGAAAATAAGAAAAATATATACCAAAGGGTTACAAAATAAGATTCTCAAGAGTTTGTTTCAGTTCCCGCTTGTAACCATGTATTATATATGTTTATTGAAAGATATTTTACAAATTGGCTCGTCCTCTCCGAATATTTAATAATTCAATATAATTTATATAGAGTTATTTTAGTTATTATTCCTGTATACCTATATAATTAGGTACCTACTAATCTATACAAATGTTAAAAGTTATCCAATTAATATTTTTTTAGATGGGTTACAATCCTAACAAAAGGAAATCTAATTTTGTACGCATTTACAATAATTTATATTTAGATGCCAATTTGTTTCATACAATAAACAAAAATAATATTTATCTATTGTTGTTAGTCCTTTTGAAAACAATAATGTACCTACTCTAAATACCACGTGGTTTTATGATAGTTATTCTTTGACTTTGCCACTTTATTGAATTTCAGGGTAGACTTGAGCGCGTGCACAATTTTTATTTAGGCTCCAAGGAGAAACTCATGAATACATCGCGTTAGCTTTTATTAAACCCAACCCTTGCTCTACGGACATTATTGTCTTTAAATATTAATTTTATTATTCTTAAGTTCTTGTTGCATTTTGTATAAAAATGTTATTTTTATCTTTAACGTTCATTACCTTCATTAACATTCCTAATTTTAATTTGCTGTTCATCATCGAACCACAGTTCCTATAATAAATATGAGTTTCAAAATGTGAATAGCTTGGCTTAGTGCATAATACTGAACAATGGCATATTCATGAATTTCATTCACATTTGAAAAAATCATAGATCTCTCTAAAATCATAGAACTCTTCGGAATATACATTTCATAATTTTCCTTTCAATTTAAAGCTGGAGATCAGTGCAGTAGTTTTGGGTTCTAGAATCTAACCCCAAATAAATCCTCTTATAAATTGCTTTTATACTTACTATTATTTATTAGTTTTACCTATGTCACATACACTTTTTTGAAATATCTATTTCTTTCAAAATCAGGTATATGTTTCACGTTTAATCAACCAATAAGCCAATATTACCTGTAAGAACTTTAATTTCCACAAATACATGTCAGGAATGGAAAAATCATTTTTCATATTATGCGTGCCTGTTACAATAGTGTGAACCGCAATGTTCGGCAGACACATATCAATATCGTGAAATCGTTTCCGAATCCATCTACGTATCGCTTCATTGTCATGTATAGGAATAACGAATATTACGTTTTATATTAATTCCACATGCACTCTGAAACCTGCAATATGCCGAGGGATGCTTTTATTACCCCGTAGTCCAATATCAGGCCACACAAGAGGCCCAGTCCTAAAAGTAGAAATATGAGAGCGCATTTTTTCCACAGCACAAATATTTTTAACTCGTGGGGTTAAAATTGCAGTATCGTGCGGCTAATTGTGAATTCTCGTGTTATAAACGTCGACGAGACGGCGAGTCTCGCTTTAGACTACAGCTTTGAATGACTTTGGTATTCAAATTTGTGTTATCTCCTCAGTTTTACTGCTGGGTATTATGGATGCAATGTTTTCCGATCTTTCCTTTTAAAGAGCCGTTTCAAAGCCTCAAAATGAGGCACAAAGTGGAAGTTGGCATTGTTTGTAAAAGAACACTAAACTCGTTGTCTGTGCATAGGCAAATATGTAATATCGAATTATAAATATATTTTAATCACAACAGTTGCCACGTATGTGCTTGACCATTGTACCAAACAAAAACTAAATCGTAAGGATTCGACATTAGATATTCAAATTACAATACAAATCTGATCATAATGTGGTTATACTGGGGCTTAGAGGTTACGGAAAGAAAAGGCAGGTTAGTTAAGTATCACTATCAGTACCATAAGCACAATACGTTAGGGTTAAATATTCTTCTTTGTTATTTCTTCATTGCTGAAAATCTTTGACAACTTTATGTTTTATTCTCCTCCAGTCTCCGATTTTCAGCTTTTCCTAGGACAGCCGCAATGGACGTCATATCAGCGGTTCGGTGATCGGCCGCTAGTTTCCCTTCCGTCTACCTTACCCAGCATTATCAACTTGTCGAGGTGGTCTGCTTGTCGGCGAGAGATATGATCAAATTAGCCGAGGCTCTTCTTGTAGATGATGGTCGATAATTAGGTTTCGTATACAAAATAGACGTATTGATTCGTTTGCCAATCCAGGGTATGCGGAGCATCCGTGTACAACATCACATCTCAAACGTGTCGATCTTTTTTCGCTCTGTTGCGTGCATGGTCCAGGCTTCAGAGACTTAGAAGAAAATTGAGGATATCAGAGTCTGGTCTCTTGTTGGTTTTTCGTTCTTCTAGGTGAGTGTCTACTTGCTCATTGCAGCATTCGCAATTTGAGTCCTTCTTCTGATTTCTTTATTACTTTATTCCTGACCAGTGAGCAACGATCATGGATACACAAACTTGTTGATAAATTCTAGGTCCGACAATTCTTCTGTTCTAGAAAGTAGGCGGGCTACGTCGACGAACATAATTAAAGTTTTTGATTTATTGATTCTTAGACCAAAAAGCCCACTCACTCTACGAATCAAATTAACTAGTTTTTCCGATGATGCAAACAAGGTGGTATCGTGGTGGTAACGTGGAGACTAATTTTACAATATTCCTCCATCAAATTCCTCTAAGGCTTTTTTCTTATATATATATTAGAAGGAATGGGTGAAAGAATACAGCTATGAGTTCGGCTTACTAATATCTTACTAATATATTATATTTTACTAATATATCCTGTGACGGGTCATGGAAGTGAAGGACCTCGGAGTACGCTTTCGGGCTCATGGTGTGCGAAAAGAGATGTGCAAAAAAGCGTACCGAAATCTTGGTTTCATATTGAGGGTATCGGATGGATTTACCCTGCGTGCCCTATATGAAGCCTTGGTAAAAAGTAACTAGGAGTACAATTCAGCTATATGGGTTCCAGTTGAGATTAAGTACAAACAAATGGGGGAGCATATCCAAAATAAATTCGCTCGATACCTATACATGAAAACGTATGGAGTATATCCAGGGTATCCATTGCTGTATCTCACCTTGTACGTCATGAGCATGGTGGGATATACTACCCTGGAGGCCAATTATTAATACTACTCTAACGCATTAGACACGTTGAATGATCTGTAATGATAGAAGTAAGTTTGAATGAAATAAATAAATGAATATCTGCTTGTGGTGGTGGTAGTACGTCTATTGACTTACAGCCAAATCGAAATATCTATGGTTTAGACAGAAGTACCTCTGCATCATCAAAATCGAGGAATTGAAGGTCAAGTTTTCATCAGATCATTTTGCATTCTAAGTTTCATGAGAATCGGATGTGCAGAAGCTGAGCTATGACAAATTAATTTAAAGGCACTTAGCCTATGCTGTATGAGGGCTTTCCTCGATTTCCCTAGGATCCCATCATCAGATTCTGACTTGGTGACGTATACTGAATATGTATACCGAACTGAGATCCTCCTCTTTTTGCAGTCAGTTAAAAACGTAGTCACGCTGATAAGGGGAACAAAAACACCTATGTAAATATTATAATAGTACAGTATAGTAAACGAATAATCATTTGGAGTAGAAAAACAAAAATTATTTTGGTATCCATTTTCGTTGAAATTTACCTAAATTTTGATCACATTAAACTTACAAAGGTTCCTTAGTTGTAATTATTGAATTTTATCTGCGCGATTTAATGTTGTTAACAGTGTTACCTTCCCCTCTTTTGCACATTTATTGTTCCTCACAAATATCTGGCAAATAAGTCCCCCGGGCTGTGCAATTGGGAATTCCCGCCCGAAGATTCATTGTGACTGATTCCACAATTACAAATAGGGCGCGATGTGATCGCCATAGATTAGAAAAGAAAGGAAGTGCGAACTAGAACAGTTTTGAAATTTTATTTTACTGTGCCTAATTTACTCGTATCACAATGTAACGATGTAGGTGCATATCATACATGCTTTCACCACTTATATGTAAAGGAGTATTATTGAGTTAAACAAGATATGATAATAAATCGCTAATTTATCGATGATGTAATCTGATATATTTTTTATGTCCCTATTTATATTTTAATTACATCTAGCTAATAACATGTTCATATAATTCATTATAATTAAATTTTACTTCAAATGTTCCAATAATGAATGTTAATGAAAATAAAATATAAAAAAAATGCAAACAGAAAATACCAATTGCCTAGGCAGGTATGGTAAATATCTAACTAATACTCATAAAACTAGAATCTATACATAAAAGTGTGCATTATTTGATGTATTTTGCCTACTAGGTTTGTCTGTAGACCAAGTTGTTCCTCAACCAGGTATCACAGCGAGCGGTGCGCGCGCGTGGAAACGTGTGCGTAGGGACAAGCGATAAAATCCTTGCCACTTGTATCAATAGATACCGTTTTACAAACTGTTCATACTAAACACTAGAGATGTAAATAGGCATCAAAACAACTACATCTGATTGTAAGGATAAATGTTATGGATATAAAAAATAATACAAGCTTTTAGTAGCGTCATGTGGTATTAAAAAGTGTTCTTTTAAGAAGACACTTTCTATTAGTACCCAAAATATGAGGTTCCATACAAATAATTAAATAATAATAATTTATGTTTAATACAGGCATTTTCGGGCGTCCGCTATATTGAATTTAGAATGTCATCACTAAGCTTATCATGAATCAACCAAACGGAACATGTACTTATACAAAATTTCAGCTCAATCGGTTGTGATTAGCCGGCTTAAAATACTGTTATAAAGATTTATCTTAAAATACAAGGTAAGTTAAAAAAAAGCTTGTAATAAGTCATCGGCTAGGATTTTTCAAGTTGTAAGAATATTGTAGTCACGTCACTTACGTTAATATTATATTCTCTATAAACACATGATTTTAACTGATAAAGATACAACATAAATTATGTCTAAATCATTGTACTGATTCGCAACGTCAGCCATATCTACATAATTTAAATACGTCTCAATATGCCTTATGCGATAATACATACATACAAAACTATTTGCACAATATTAAAATCACTTCGCTTCTTTAGTACCTATCTATACGTCCCACCAAACAATACACACGGCAGGTACGCCCTCGCACGCTCCGGCACGCGTGGGAACGCGCGCGCACACCAGATAACATCTATATTGGCACGATTGGCACTTGTCTCTTTGTGACGGCGATCCGATCTCGACTCGTCACTGGGATCAATGAGGCGGACTTTGAATATCAACACACCCCTCTAGTTCACTTTTGACTAATTGAATGAGATTTTTATTGTTCGCGCGAGGCGTAAGCGAGTCATTCTAGTGTCCGTTTTTTAATCTATTTTATGCACGTGTATTATTAAGACATTTTATTTTGCGTAATTTTAGCGATGTACCTATATATATTTTTTGTATTTTGCATCGCATTAGTAAAAGATTTTATTATTCAATATATTAAAATTTGCTAGAATTCTTTCTAGAAATGTATGTTCAGGCCTGACTTTCCCCACTTTCTAGTTTGGTAATGTAAACAAAATGACTTTAGTGAGAACTGGGCATTTGGCGATAAATTGTAATAGTTTATCGTTATCGTGTGTACCGAGTATCATTGTATTTGGTGCGAAATTACCTCCAATGTTTGCCGTGGGGAGGTCGGCAGATAACGGTACAGATCACAAAAAGCTTATGTTTCCTATCTGTAAAACCACATGCTAAAATATACTTTAATATTGGTATCACATAGACTATTGTCGCGGTTGCAATTTAGTAAAATTTACATGATATGTGTGGTTGAATAATTCGACAATTGAGATATTTATACAGGTGTTATTGTAACTGAAATGGTAACATTAATAAGATTTTTTCACTTGTTGATTGACCACTTGTTTGTAGGGAGGGTCATTGTTTTATGATTTCTATGTAAGTAATTAGTAGATCATAATATCCTAGATATCAAAAATGTTCATGTTTCTCCTATCTTTGGTAAATATTGACTATTTACAAATTGCACTTGTTCATTTAATGTTCGATTTTATAAGTACAGACAACTAAATTTCAATCAAATTCACTCATATTTGAATACTTTAGTTATGCCTACTAATTTCTATAAATCATACCCAATTCTGTTCTAAATGGTTGACTATACTCCGAGTAATATTAAAAGCGACCATACTTTATAGTACACAGCTCGTTTCACTTAATCATATTTTTATTGCAAGATCTTTTAAATCTAGTTTTTTTTTTATACTATGGAAGTAGCAAACAAGCATGCAGCCAACCTGGTAACTGGCTACTACCGCCCATGGATACCCGTAATCAACCCTAGGTAAGATCAAAGTGTCACCTAAGGTTAGTCACAGATGCGTTGTTACCCCTGAGGACTAAGATGGAATGCCTCGGAAAAATATAACCAGAACATTATTGATTAGTATGCTTTCTAATCAGTAGCGAATCAGTATCAGTATCATCATTCTCATATACCAAATGACATTACCACAAAATCGTTGGTTTGATTGCTCTCGTAGCAATGTGCTACGAGAGCAAACAAAAATAGCAAATCGGGGAAAAGTGTTGTTTTTCTCATAGTCGTTCGGGTGACACCGTATTTATTGTGGAGGGAACAAAGGCCGACATCCCACGGGCAATAAAACTTTGCGACTTGTGCGAGTAAACACGGCCGCGCGACTTATCAATCGCCGTTTGACGTTTAGTGGCGGGTGGCAGACGGCGCGGCTTAAGCACGCGTGCGAGCGCGCCGCCACGCGTATTCCCGATATCCCAGTCGGATACATTTGAGGACCACTGGCGGACGATTGTAATCACGGGCGTGAGATATCGATAAAATGTTTTATTAAATTGTTTCTTTAAAGAATTACAAATGGTTTTTGTTACATTGTAATAAATGAGGATTATTTTATGATCCCTCATTTAAAAAGTATACTAAGTAAAAAGTATACTATTAAAAAGTTTTAGATGGTAGAACGAGCATAGTTCGACCGGGGAGATACCAGCGCCACACCTATTTCTAGCGTGTAACAATTCCTGCGTTTCTGTGGAAGGATGTGGTTGCCGGCCCACTTTCATATGCTACTCGGGAGTTGCAACACATCTGTGATTTACTTCAGATAGAACCGATGTTCTATATGAATTTGTTTCCAACTATCTATGTGGACTGCTCGTTTGCTACTTCAATCTTAAAAAGTAGGTATACTGTATAAAGTTGATTATTTATTCAAACATTATTTATCTTAAATTTACAAGCATTTTTTAAGTAATGTAGGGAGGGTCCCCGGATAGTTAAGGAAACGACACAATAAATCAATAAATGTTATTTATTTGGATACTCAACATACTTTACGTTTCATTATACATTTGGCATCACATTTGCTTGAAAATATATGAGATTAATCTTAATAACTACTAACTGTGACAATTTTAATGAAAAGTTGGAAATCCGAATTCACCCTATACCTAAGAGATAAACCGGATAGGCATTTTTTTGTTCACTGGGTGAAAATTGAAAATATAACGAAATATATAGATTATGCGCAGTTTTAGTTAATTAGAGCATTATGACACCATGAGCCCGAGCTAACTATAATTGGTCAAGGTGTGAGTGGAGTGACCATCTAAGACAAGAAGTACAGGATCTTCATTGATCGGTTATATGTTAGTGGCATATTGACGCTCCTTACAGAATGCGAGCGTCAATATGCCACTCGTGTTGACACTCGTATTCTGTAAAACAGTAATTATAAATACATATACATCAATAGGAGTTAAACCAGCTGGATGATATCACCCCGTCCGCCTGTACCCCATATACACTATTTTTAAATTGTAATAACCAATTGGTTATGTTTACACTCATAACAACAATTGATTAGAAGGTTAAATATGTATTACGTCTGAAATAATATAGCTGTCTATGATATAATACAGCTTACTTTAATAATAATACTTAAAAATGTCAAAATCATATATATCCTACCTGTGTAGTATATTTCAGTCAATCGTAACCACACTGGATAAGCGGTACCGCGTATGTCTACATTAGTTAAAATTATACAACTATACGAGGAGTATGGAAATAGACACTATCTGGTTATACCCACTATCCGATTTCCCCCCATATTCCCGTACCTAACTTAAATTATACGCTAGGTTGACGAGGTTCCTCATACTACAGATAACACAAGCTAAAGATATTGAGAAAAAAAATTCAGTGCTTATAATTTACAATAATGTTTGTGTCACATATGCGGGACAAAAAACAACCAAACTTACTAAATGAAAGGTAGATAGATAATAGCGTACCCATAACGACGGCCAAGCTTGCAGGTTAAAGTAAAAAAGACAATGACAACGTCGTTGTCAATAACAACGGGCCGAGGACTAGAAAAAACATTCCATTGTCAGTACACACTCGTAAAGCTACGCTTTAGGGTGAAAGCCGGTTGGTATTTTGATTGGTGCACATGCATGTGAATTACGGGCATGCATGAACTTCGTCCTCGTTACGAATGTTGTTTTCTTTAAGTTTAAAAGTGAAAGTAAGTGCAAAAGTAAAAAGTTATAGATATATATTTAGTACCACTTAGTATTTCTAGGTTTAAAATACTGATATACAAAAAAATATAAATATTGCCGAAAAAGTTTTTATGCAGTTTTATAGCTGGCACATGTAAATATCATTTTGTGTGTATACGAAATTTGAATTTTAGAATAAAAATTATAGAACTCGGTCATTTATATGAAAAAATAAGGGCGTAGAAAGTTTCGTTCGATGCAAGTCTATTCAATATTTTTTCAATTTATGGTATTAATTTTAAAAACAATATTTGTTGCCGTTCTTGAACCTTAAGATAAACTGCTTTTCGAGTTGATAGTATGGACAGGGCACCTCAAAGCCGCGCAAGCCGTGGCTCTTCTTCAGGTAGAAATAAGTCAGCAAAATGTGAGTGCACAACTCAATTTAAGTCGCTATTCTGTGCAAAGCATGTATCAAAGATACCTAGAGACTGGTGGCTTTCTCCGGCGAGCTGGAGTACCTCTTGTTAGATAGATTACGGATAGACAGGACCGGTTTATTGGAACTAAATCTTTATAAGTCGACACTTTACTTTTGTTCAACTGCAAAAACAGCTTCAAGCCCACCTTGGAGTGGCTGTAAGCGCTCGTACTGTTAGAAGACGGTTCTGTGAACGTAGTTTAAGTTCACCAGCCAATGTTGACGCCAGGTGGTGACCTGGCAGCAGAGCAGCCCGTGCAAAATTTTCACGTGAACATTTAAAGCAATGGGGTCAGGTATTCTTCATTGATGAATTCAAGATAATTTTGTACGGTAATGATGGACCAAATAATGCAAGAGCGCACACTGCAAGAATGCAGTGAACCCAGTACCTCCAAGACGCTGGCATTACGGTAATGAGATGGCCAGCAGAAAGCCCTGATATGACCGCCATCGAGCATGTATGGGACGAACTAAAGAGACGTGTAAGGGCTCTCCAGCCTGCCCCACATAACTTGCAGGCGCTGAGAGTAATTCTGGAAGAGTAGGAGAACCAGTGTAGTTGGACCAGCGAGTTACCGCCGCCACACCTATTTGTAGCGTGTGGCAGTTCTTGCGTTTTGTTGGAAACACCTTTCCTACGATACGCACTCATATGTAATTGCCTGGTCATATATATTCGAGACGATCACCTCAGTCTCAGGAGTAGTAACGCATCTGTGATCGATTTCAGATAGAACCTCTGTTTTGTATAAAGTTGCTTACTGATGTCCATGAGCGGCAGCAACCACTTACCATCACGTGGACATGCTCGTTTGCTACTTCGTTCTGATAAAAAAGGCATTCCTCACCACGTTGTGATTAAATTTATTAATTCTGTCGTAAATTCTTAAATTAAGTAGATTAAACCAGTTACTAAATAAACGATTTCTTTTTAATTGTTCTTACTTATTTCACCTGCCAAAAGAAGTATCAATTTAATTCATCTCAATCCCTTTACTATACTAAATTTAAATTTAGAACAATGCATATACTAAAATGCAAGTTAATATCCTAGCTTCAATCCTGCATCAAAAGATTTTCCTAATTCCATAAATTTTATCGAAGCTTCACCGTTTCAGCGCTGAAATTGTAAGGTGGCCCGATTCTGCTGTCTGGAAGTGTATATAATACTATTCATTTTAATAAGTCATAAAAAAGATGGATAGCGTTCTCTAGAAATATACAAATTTTATAACTCTACCGTTAACTACTCGACAATATATATATTTTTTATGTATGTTCAGGCTTTACTCCGCGATGCGGTTACTGATCGACACGGTTCGAATGACATTGGATGCGGTTAGTTTCAAAGGGGGTCCCATTATTTGGAAATTGAAAAAAAAATCAGCTTGATAGGCAATCAATTTCATTACGAAACTTTCTTTCTTGAACATAGGTGTGATCGGATGGTAAAGTCTTAGAGGTATGGAGTGGAGACCACCATTACTCCCCCTGTTTTTTAGATAATTTGGGATAACTCTGCTTCCGATTCTCATGATACTTAGAATGAACATTAGGTATGTAGGACGAAATGATGTGATGAAAAATTTGACCTTCGAATCCTAATGATGTATTGATACACAATGCTTTAACCGTGGGAGTTAGGAATTTGGTGCTTACCGCTAAGCGGCGTATTGCTTAGGATTAGGTTGATCTGTAGCGTTTTATATTGGATGGATTAGATTAGGTTGGAACATAAAAGAAAACATAAAACCAAGAGAGCAGGACGCGGCAGCGCTCTGCGAGAGGGTGCGCTTAGATCATATAAATTCAGACCTAACCTTCATTCACCTTAATACAATTAATAAAAGTGTTGTACGTTATGCCTCAGCTTAGGTTCCGCTTATATTTTACATAATGAACATTGATTTAACATTTGTATTTATATTTTCGTGTTAATTTATATCTGCAAGAAAAAATAAGTGATATTATATTAGTACAAATATACATCATTAAAAAGCGTAAAAAAAAAAACAAAAAGAAAGATCGACTTAACCATGCCACAAAAAACTAAAAAAATATTCAAATATATGTCGTTTAGTACATAGACAGTACATAGTTCTGAAGTTGGCGCTCATGTACTCGTAGAACGTCGTGATCTAGCGAAGTATGTTGAGCACCGATTTCGGACCTACTTAGTATGTACAGTGTACGTAAATTTTAAAGAAACAGATATAGGTGTAAGGTTTTTTTTTTAATTTTATAGGTATCTGTTTTAAAGTTAAACATAAATCTTAGTATAAAATTTTGAGCCAACAGTAAAATCACTACATAATAAGTATGCGTGTACTCGTATGTATCTACTTATTGGTTCACTTATTTCTTTGAAATTAATGATGGGATTGTAAACACTTTAAGGCACCCGTCACTGTTTTTCTCTAAATTAAACTTTACTCCGGAGCGACAATGATTATATTATCTTGGCATAGCATTTTAATAAATTTATTTCTAATTGAGCTGTAATATATATACACAGGGATAGAAATCGCTCGCCAATAATATGGAGTCATTTTAATAGCGTGGTGTTTATTCCAAAGCTTCGAACGACGGCCTGTACTTTCCTATGCATTGTAATATTTGATAAAATATGACTTCATGGGGACGACTGTCAGTAGGATTAAGTTGTGGTTGGCCAGGATTATGTGACACGCTGCTAGTACACATGAATTATTTATTCTGATATTTAATATCATTTCTGTGGGAACTTATGAATTTTTGGCTAGAATAACCTTTCGTTAAACAGTAAATGAAATCCAGTTCTTACGTAGGTATACAAAATGCTATTTCGTACCCATGTACGTGTTTTTAAAAATTAAAAATGGCATGTGGTTCCTGATAATAAGTGGCTACTGCCGCCGGCATTTGTAGTCGATTCCAGATTAAACTGATCTTATCTGAAGACCTACCTGAGATTAATTTTAGACTGTGTTGCTCCCCTTGACGACCAGGTTGTAACACATCGGATAAGTTACTCCATTAACACACCCTTCAGACCAGAACGCAGCAACGCATAAATCATCATTTATAAGCAGAAATAGGTGTCGTATTCCTTATTATGTATATAGGGTAACAAAAGTACCTACCAACCGACTACTTACGAGAGTTTTCAAATGTATGAAGTCAACCAGTCCTTACTTGACATCGACCACACGATGATGACAATATTACATACATTCTATGTAATATCGTGTTCTTACATTTGTAATACAATTACATTTTTTAACATTCATGTAGTGGTCAGTTCGTAACAATAGGTTCATTCCACGATGTGTTGAGATAAATTGAATTGATTTAAAAATCTATAAACATTAGGTATGGTGGATGTATTAGTAATCAAAAATATATCTTTAAAATAATCCTAGAATTCCTTTCTAACGAAGGAAAGCTGCAGTGAATGAATAGTATTTTATTAATTAATTGAGCCAAGTGACGATGCAACGAGTGGCCTATTACCATTTTATTAATTCCCGGCGTTAATTTTATTGGAATAAAATTAAACGAATCCGCTTAATGAAATGAAAATAGCTGCGATTGAGATTTTTTCATTTTATTCGTTGAATAATCATGATTTCTTTTCTGATTTGGAAAATGCGAGTTTTATGCGGACTGAATTCGTTGAGTTAAAATTGTTCTGCTGTAATATTATTGTAATGCACGTACCGTGCTTTTGTACCTTTCAATGTAAGTAAGACCTATTTAAATGAAAAAGATGATTTAAATAATTCGGTTTAATGTTCAATTATAATGTTAAAAACAAATCTGAATTTCGTTTCGTTCCAAATAACTCTCCATTAATTCAATATTCTTTTTCATTTACTTTCGTATCTTCAAGTAGTAGTATGTACATTTTTAATAGATACCTATTACAGAAGTCGCCTAATCGTTACCAGTACTTACATCAACTTTCATAAAAATCGAACACTATCGACAACTATCATGAGATGTGTATATGGTACGTCTAGGTATTCCCCACACTTACTTTAAATGATGCAGACAAGAAACTATTTGACCGGTTCAAGCTGATTCTATGTGAGATTCACGATAAATGCGGAAATACTCTCGGTCCAATAAGGGTCCATACTAGGGTTTCTACTGGACTTTTTTATTTATTTAGACACAAGAATTCTCGACCGGGATTTCTAAGTTTCTCGAGAAATTTTGAAAATTTTGAAAACACGATGTTTTTTGTTTTTTTTTTTTTCTGCATTAAAACAATGCAAATGGGTAATTACTGGTGGATGTGAGATAGATAAATCTCATTTTTATTATTGAACAACATACAATAATTTAAAAAAAATGGTTAATAAATAAAACCGTCTTCTATGACACATAAAGTAAATAATAAATTGGGTTGGTTTAATAAAAGCTTCCAAAGTCGGCGCCCAAGATAATATACGTACCTATATACGTATGCCGCTGGATAACGACGAAAAAACAATATGACTGCCGACTTCAAAACTACGTGCTAAACCGATATTTGTTTAAATTATTTTTACTTTTTGTGAGAGAGGTCGGTTTAACTCTTTATTATTTATTCAGATTTTTTAGTGATGATATACTTATCCTTGTATTAAAAATATATCATAAATTTCTAACTAAGTAAATATAAGTGTACATGAAAAAATTATTACTTCTGGAATTTTGAACATCTTTAGTCGTATTATCAATCAAAAAGAAATTAGAACATATCATTAAAGCCACATCATCGTAGTAAACGAAGTCAATTGAATTCATTAAAAATTCGAAAATGCTCATAAAATTTATTAAAAATTACAGGGCCAGACTGAGTAAACTTTTGACGGGACCAAATGGTAAGCATACTGCATCGAACAAAAAATGGCAGAAATCGGATCAGAAACCGCAGACTAATCGGAGTACATGCATAAAAAATGTAAACCAACGGAATTGAGAACCTCCTCCTTTTTCAGTTAACAAACTGTACTAATCTATATGTAAAGTAAAGTAAATGGTAACACTAACTTTTTATAATTATTGGGTTCCTAAATGTACAACAGTATTTAATGACATAAAAACATTTAGCAAAATTAAATTTACAAAATTAATAGAACAAACTAAATAAAACTTTGACTAATAAAACAAACATTTTGTTACCACCTTAGACTAAAAATTTTTATGTTTACACGATTATGTCGAAGACACCCAGTTCTTTAGATTAAACAAATTATTATTAACTTTCAATACATTTTGTTTCCCATAGCAAAGTATGCTGTCTAAATCAGTAACCCGCAAAATAATATACAAAGGAATGAAATTTTAATTCAATATTTTTTCCTTGTAAATAGGCTTTTACAAATACAAGACTATCATCATCACCTGAATGAAGGTTCCTTATTTATTAGCATTGTTTTTGATAACGAAAAAATACAGCTATTATCTGTCCATACTGACTAAATAGTGTGACAACGATGCGATATTCATGACTCGTCACATTTATATGTGTGTTTTTTAGTTTCCCAGCGCAAGGGCTTGATTATTTCGAGTTCTCGAGGCGTTGAGGTATTTTTAGCCATCTCGACTGAAAATTTTTTTAGAGAATATCCGACTCGATAATTCTCGAGCAGAAACCCTAGTCCATACTCAAATAGTCCTACGTCGTTTATTAACTTCACTTTTCTCATTTCTGCACCGCGACTGGCAAACATATTTATTGAAGCAAAGTGTAGTCGACATTTCATTTCTAATAACAAGTTTCTGTTCGCTCACTACATCTGCAGTATTATGTTCTGCGATAGTTGTGCGATTACGCCGGGAGCACACTAACCCATGGAGGTACTATAAATGTTTTAGTAAAATTTGAACGCCGTGTTTCGCCTTAATTCACCAAAAATGCCCGAATTGAACATAATTAATTCATCTATACACAGCATATACCTGAATATAGTTTTGTAAATATACCGCTGTCAGACATCTTGATAAAGGGTTAACGAAAAACGGTGGAAAAGGTATTTTATTATTTGAAATGAGAAAATGAAATACAAATTTTTGACCCTTTTAGGAGTGGAACATCAGAAAATCGTTCCCTAGTGCATGGAAAAAAAGGAAACCAATATCCAAATTTCATGTTTCTGGCTTCAGTGTTTAGGCTTTGCCATGACGACGCACTTCTTTATCCTTCCTATGAGTATGGAACATAACAACCATATAGAAATTATCATTTATTTCCAGCTTTTTGGAAACGAACCTAATAATCATATTTTTATACCTATATGACAGTGTCCTTTATTGATAACTAAAGTATAAACTTAGCATAGCATTTAACATTTTTCTGAAGGTAATATATATAACGCGTTTTCACCC